>JAQHUG010000126.1:432489-455767 GCA_028555095.1 Dicrostonyx torquatus
AAAAAAAAAAAAAAATCAGAATAGCCACCTCACTAAATATACAGATGGTAGGTTAGTATGTGAAAAGCAGCTAACTTCAACATCACCAAGGCCCTGCCATTTAAAGACTAGTGAGTACTGTCACACAAACATGGACAATATAGATGTTGGCAAAGACATAAACAATAAAGACTGCTAGTGAGGGCACAGCCATTTTAGAGGGCACTTCGAAGATACCAACTGAATTCCTTGGTATATACCCCTTAAAACTGAAAATGCATGTCTGCATCAAAACTTATACACAATCTTTATAGTAACTTAAATTTATACAGTCAAAACTTGGATACAAAGACACTAAGAACTTAAGTACACACAAAAACAAACTGAAAAAATGATTCCAATCCTGGGAAAGGTAAACACCACAGGGTAGAAAAAGTAAAAAATTAAATCAGGGTTGGAAGGATGAAGGAGAACGGAGGGAATGTTTAGAGCAGTGAAATGATTCGGTAACAACAAATATATAATATCACAGCCTTGCTAAAACCCAAACATGCAGGCTGAAGAGAAGGCTTGGAGGTTAAGAGTACTGGCTGCTCTTCCAGAGGTCAATTCCCAGCAACCACATG
Source organism: Dicrostonyx torquatus (assembly GCA_028555095.1). Lineage (NCBI taxonomy): Eukaryota > Metazoa > Chordata > Mammalia > Rodentia > Cricetidae > Dicrostonyx > Dicrostonyx torquatus. The sequence goes on from JAQHUG010000126.1 coordinate 433,095, forward strand.
GTGGCTCACAACCATCTGTAATAAGCTCTGATGCCCTTTTCTGAACTGTAGGCATACATTGGACAGAACAATGTATACATAATAAATAAATCTTAAAAAAAAAAAAAAGAGCACTTGGCTGCTTTTCCAGAGGTCCTGAGTTCAATTCACAACCATCCATAATGAGATTTGGTGCCCTCTTCTGGCCTGCAGGCATACATGCAGGCAGAACACTATATATAAGAAATTAAAAACAAAACAAAACAAAAACAAACAAAAAAACCCCAAACATGCACAGAGTGGACATGGAAAAAGAGGAAACTGTGGCAGACAGGAGATGGGAGGTTATGTAGAAACTGTACTTACTACTCAAATTTTCAGTAAGCTTAAAAAAAATTATAGTAAAAACAAATTTAACAATAACAATAAAATTAAAACAAATTTAACAGTGACAATAAAATTAAAAACAGGGCTGGTAAGATGGCTCAGTGGGTAAAAGAACTACTTATTGGCAAGCCTGATGATCTGAGTTTAATTTGTGGAAACCACATAGTGGAAGGAGAGAATCAACTCTTGGAAGTTGTCTTCTGACCCCTACATGTGTAAGTAATTCCCCAATAAATAAATGTAATAAAAATAATGAAAAATCTAGCCAGGAAGTGGTGGTGCATGCCTTTAATCCCAGCACTCAGGAGGTAGGTAGGCAAATCTCTGTTAAAAATATCCAATAAAAAAAATTCACAAATAAACTCAAAATCATTATTGCTGAGATCTGCTTGCAAAAGATATGAAAGAACGTTACAGATTATTCACTTTTAGTGGGATATTAGAAACTATGACATTCTTCTACATTTAAATATTGAAGAGTAATAATTTGACTTAAGGTAAACGAAATCATGTGATTGAATAAAAATTAAAAAAGAATACATCCATCCTCACAATCTCCTAGTTAGACGATCCAGGGAGTAAACCAGACAGACAATGGTATTATGAAATGTGATGGCCATGATGATCTGCCCAGTGTGAGCCCTGGCCACTGCCTTGGGCTTCCCAAAGGCACCATTTACACTGCGCTGAGGACAGCACCAGGATCAGAGGCATGAACAGCATCCAGGAAATTGTCTCCAAGGCCCCTGAGGACAGCTTATGTAGGCAACGGGGTACATATACAGGTATAGCCCATGTAGGCAACAGGGTACACACATCCCCAAGGAGGCTGCTGTTAACAGCAACACAAGGCTGCAATGGAGAAAGGATCCTGGTTGGTTTAAGTGGTTGAGTGATTATCTTTTTAAAATTTCTCTTTTGTATGTATGGATGGGTGTGTGCCTGCCTGTCTGTATGTGTAGGTACCCACAGAGGTCGGAAGAGGGTGTTGGCTCACTTGGAGCTGGAGTTAGAGGGAGTTCAATGTGGGTGTTGGGAATCAAACGTAGGTCCCCTACAAGCAGTATATGCTTTCAACTGCTGAGCCATCTCTCCAGTCCCACTAGTATTTTTTTTTAAATGTATTTATTTATTGCACGTTGGGAATTTGCCTGCATGTATGTCTGTGAAGGTGTCAGATCCCCTGGAACTGGAGTTACAGACAGTTGTGAGCTGCCATGTGGGTGCTGGGAATTGAACCCAGGTCCTTTGGAAAAGCAGCCAGTGCTCTTAACCTCTGAGCCATCTCTCCAGCCCCTCCCACTAGTATTTTCATTAATAAACTTGTTGCAGGAAATGACTAAAGGTAGTTTACCGTCTCTTTACTTCCTAAACTGGCATTATGCTCTTTGAGCTAATTCTCATAAAGAATGTGTCTGACACGCTAGGAGGTGACAATATGAGGACGGGACTGGACGATTTTTACTTAAGTCTGATGAGACTGGGTTAGATTGTCACCAATCCTATTGTGAAGAACTGCTGCAACTCTACCACTTCTAGGGTTTCCCACTATCTTGACAGCATGGCATCAACATAATCACAAAACTCATAATCAGACACAAGCTATTTATATATATAATCTTTGTTAAGAGCATAAAGTGAGTTTGAGTACCATAAATATTCTTTAAAAAGGGGTTCTCAAGCTACTAGCTTAGAACACAATGCTCTTAAAAGTAGCAGTAACTCAGTAACACGCCAGCTCATCACATATCTAGGGCGGCTAATTTTTTTCAAGTGTGATCAAATGCTGAAGGCTAAATTGACATTTAAGCTAAATGGCCAGAACAACAGGCTAATGAAAAAAAACACCGACTTCAAAGTCAAGAGGGTTTTGTAGTGGTTTATGTGTAGTTCCACTTGACTACATATATGACATCAGAATCAGCATTACTCTTCAAAGCCTCCTTTCTATCACATGGAAAACAGGATCCATTTAGAGACAGGTATAAGTGCCTACTATGTAACAAACACCACTCTAAATGCTTGGTAGTATTAGTGAGCAAACCAAAGATTTTGGCTTCCTGGTGTTGGCATCAATGAGGAAAGACAATACTAAACATACAAAGCACATTGTAGGAATCGAGGGGGTGATAAACACCATGAAAACCAGAAACATCATAAGGAAGACTAAGACAACCCCCATCCCGCTGTGGTTTGAGACAAGGTTTCTGTATCCTAGCTGTCCTGGAATTCACGCTATAGACCAGGCATGCCTTGAACTCAAGAGATCGCCTGCCTCTTTAAAGCATGCGCTACCACTGCCAGGCTGTAAGTAAGTATATGGATACACAGAGAGGTAATGGATGGTTAAGACAGATCTTAGAGAGAGGCAAAATGGCCAAGTGGAGTTAGCCAAATGGGCAGGTTCTTCAGTGGATATGAGAGCACATGCAATCTACCTAAAAGGAAGGTGGCTAGTTTATTAGATGCCAATTATGTGCTAGGTACTTTATAGATGTTTTGTTTTCTGCATAAATGTAAGGTTTGTAATAATTCTCATTTAAAATAAAATAAAAGACACATAATATTTTTACAGCAGTTAGGTTAAGGACAGTTTTCTGAGGAAGACAGAGGAATGTTCTATGTATACCACCACTAGAAACAGACCTGATGTAGCTGAAATGACAAGTCACGTTCCCACAACACAGACATGAGTTTCCTATACATCTCAGCGGAGTCACCAAATCTCACACGTCTGACGCAGGAGACAATCTGCTTTTCCTCAGAAGAGCAGAAATGAGCTCCTGTACTTTATGAGCATGAAACACTCCTTCCACAAATGGCACTTTGCTAATTAAATCTTCAGGCAAGTATTTCTTTGGAAATATCCTTAAAAGCCTAGAAATAAGTAAGATTAACGGCATTTCATCAGAGGAAATGAGGTAATTTTAGGTCCATTCAGTCCAACTGGATAAGAAAACATTTTAAGGTATGACTGTGAAATAACAAAATGAAACAAAACCAAACTACTTAATATGCACAATTTTTAAAACCTCAAACAAACAAAACTTAGATCCCAACCAAATAAGAAATGATCCTAGTCACTGGGTAGTGGTGGCACATGCCTTTAGGTGGGAGGCAGAGCCTGGCGGATCTCTGAGTACAAGGCCAGCATGGTCTATGTAGCAGGTTCCAGGACAGCCAGGAATGTGGAAAAATCCCGTCTTGAAAAAATAAAATGAAATAAAATAAAAATGATTCTAAAACAGATTTTCTATCTTTATCTTTCCATTTTGTAACTAAAGTTGTTCATGGTTAGCTACAATTTCTTCAGAAGCCCAGGACTTCCCAAACTACAATAAACTGGTAACTGTTGTCAAGTCCCTAACAAAATTAGACAATGACCATTGTCCTAGGCATGACTGTTGTGGAATAATCCTTTTGTACACAGTGTGAAGATATTGCTGTGATTGGTTCAGTAAAGAGCTGAATAGCCAGTAACTAGGCAGAGGTATAGGCAGGACTTCTGGGCAGAAAGAGGAACTAGGAGGAGATAATCAAGGTGCAGAGGACATGCCAAGGAAACATGGAGGAAGTTGGACATACAGAATGAAAAAAAGATAAAAAGCCTCAAGGTAAAACATAAATAAGAGCAAGTTAAGTTATAAGAGCTAGTGGGACAATTGTAACCTAACGCTGGGCTTTCATAATTAATAAAGTCTTTGTGTCTTATTTGTGAGCTGGCAGCCTGAAGAAAAATCTGACTACATGTGACCTCATTTGACTCCTGACAAGAGTTAGAGAACAGCTGCCAAACCTTAGAGGTAGATCAGGGAAAAAATAAGCACTTGGTCTTTATCACAAGTTGCATGAACATGAACACATACACACACCCCTTTGAGTGCTCTTTAAAAACTGTCCCCATCATGTTACTTTTAAATAATGGATTTTTAAATGCTAGTTTCTTCTGTCACTTAGGAACAATTAACACATAAAATCAACTTCCACTGAGTGGCAGTCATCACACATCTCAGTTTCCCTCAGGGTCATGCTATCCAGTGGAAAGTAGCCATGCAAGCAGTGGCCTCTGTGGGGAAGAACCTGAGGCTGTCTGGGTCAGTCTCTGGAGCAACAACTGCATGCCAAAGGACATCAGATAGTTCTACTCCAAGACTTGTATTACACCAGAAGCCACTTACTAAAAATGTAGAAATGGACAATAAACTAATCTGACTTGTGTTAACCTCTGCAACTACTATTTCAGGTTAGGAGATTTTGGGGAAGATGTGAGCCAACAGTGAAACAGAAGCTAGCAGCAATGTATCCAGAGCTTTCTCCAGAGAACAGCAAACCTTAGAAGATTACTTTGGAAACATCTGCCTGTTCCCATTTCAGGATCCTGGCTTGCTGATTTGGTACTGACAAAAGCCCAGAGGCCTCAGTACAGCAAGTTTAGACCACATATATTCAGTGTCCACACACACTAAACTTCTTACTGGATTTTAATAGGACACATTTTCACTGAAATAATCCCATATTCACTAGTTTGAGAATGTGACATTTTATTAGCACTCATGATGCTTTCTGGTGTGTAAAATATTAAACATATTCAGGAATATTCTGTTATAGATGCCTTTAGAGGAATGTTGACTACGGCCCAATGCTTATTTTCATGAGGATGGATAAGAAAACAAATCCAAAAAGGCTCAATCTTCTGTTAGGCTGAATCATAAGGAAGTGTCAAAATGCCCACTCCTCTTGATCTGCAAAAACGGCTATTTTTATATGGCTCAAACTTAGTATTTATAAAAACAACAATTTAAATTTTTCTTAGAGTGATTTTTAAAAAGAAAGATTTTATTTTAAATTACATGTCTATGTGCACATGTAAATGCAAATGCCTTGGAGTCCAGGGTATTGTATCCCTTGGAGTGAGAATAACAGGTGGCTGTGGGCATTCCAATGTAGGTGTTGGGAACCAAATTAGGATCTTCCACAAGAACAGGAAGTGCTCTTAACACCGCTGAGCCATCTCTCTGGCCTTCTCTATTACTTTCTTTGTCTCTTGGGATTGTATATATTTAAAAACAGCAGTAGTAACAACAACAAAATAACAGCAGTACCAGTGTTCTTAAAAAGACTTGATAATAACCACTGCTAGGGTTATAGAGTAGGTTTAGGTACCTGCTGAGATTACAAAGGACAGGAAACTCAATGTTTTCTTTTTAAATTTTGAGGACAGGTTTTATAGTTCATAAAAGACACAAAATAAGTATACTGAATACAAACTCTTATCTAGGAGCTGGAGAGATGGTGTGCTCAGTAGTTAAGTGCTTGCTGGTCTTGCACTCACACAGTGGATCACAACAGTCTGTAACCCAGTTCCAGAGGGATCTTAGGAACTCCACAGGCACCCATATAGCACACACACATACATATTTAGGCAAGCACCCGTCCATATAAAATAAGTATTTTAAAAGCCCTTATTTACTTACAATGAACATTTTTACATAAAAACCACACCCCCACATACACCAAACAAACAAAAAAACAGAGACTTTGGCCAGAAGAGAGATGTTTTTCCCTCAATATCAATGAATCATTGATTTGTACTCTCAGATACAGTACCTGATTGAAGCATTCAACAAACACTTGACATTATATCTGATCCAACTGCTCAATATCTGAGGATATTGAGATTTTTATCTTTATCAAATACATCGCTGACTCTCAGATAAAGTATGTCTACATGTTCTTTGTCTATCAACATTAGTGGTTTTACATCTCATGAATATGGCTTGCATTTTTATTTCTTGGTTTTTTGAGATAGATTTCTCTGTGTAGCTTTGGAGCCTGTCCTGGAACTCACTCTGCAGACCATGCTGGCCTGAACTCAAGAGATCCATCTACCTGCCTCTGCCTCCATAGTGCTGGGATTAAAGGCGTGCACCATCAGCACATGGTGGTTGTGCATTCTTAAAACCCCAGTATTCCAAAAGCTGAGGTAGAATGGTGACAAATCTGAGGTCAGCCTGGGTTACACAATAAAAGTCTGCCTCAAAAATAAAAAATTAACCCCTCTTGAAGTCTTTCTCAATATTCAGATCACCCTGATCAAGAACTCAGCAATATAAATGTTTACAGCATACCACTGTTAACTTATCCTTTGTTTAATAAGTTTATAACACACTTGCTCACAATATTCAATAATGTTGAACACATAAATTTTATATACATATATTCAGTAAATAACAGGTGCTTTTTGTCATTTTGTTTTGTGATACAAAGTCTCAATTACTGCAGGTTAGCTGGCTGCCAGGAATACACTATGTAGCCCAGGCTTTGAACTCACAACTATTCTCTGCCAAAGCTTTCCAAAAGCCTGGATTACTGACAAGGGCCATCAAGCCCCAATACAGACTTCTTTATTAGAGGCATGTGATACTTATGGAGAAAACGAGAACTCTCAATTAAGCCTTACTCTCAAAACAGGAGGGAACAAAATAAGGAATATTGTCTGTTTACTAATATAACTCATACGTTAGTACTATCAAAATTTGTTTTTCTATCCTTATATTTTTTTCTGCAAACATATGTACTACAGCAAACATACACTTGTGAAAGAAATGTGCTCAGAGCAATCCAAAGAGTAAAGGGGCTTACATGTTTCTCAGATGATGTGAAGGAGAGTGTTTTGAAACACACTGTCAATCACTCTAACACCACAGCCCTAAAGATTTTATTTACGGAATAGCTATAAAGCATCAGGTTTCGAGACCAGCCTGGGCTATAAGAGCTAGTTCCAAAAGCTACAGAGAAACCCTGTCTCGAAAGAACCATAAAAAAAGAAAAAAAAAAAAAAAAAAAAAGCAACATCAGGTTCTTAATTTCTGATGAGCCAGGGAAAGCCATAGTGTGTGCCAGTTCCTTAAAAAAGAGTTATTTCAACTTTCTTTTTCTCAAAATACAACCATGAAGAGTGGTAAATATATCAGCCAGAAAGAATATACAAAACTTTCCAGTTTATAGTTCTTAAAAACATGGTTCATGGACCGCTACAGTTTCCTGAAACTTCCAAGAGGTCGGCAAGACCCAAGTTATTGCTCACAATGGCACTAAATACTGTCTTTCTTTTTGCTGTACTGATGCTTGCACAAATGGTAAAGCAAAGGCATTAAAGCAATGGCAGACAAATCCAATGGTACTTTAGCACAAATCATGACAGTGACTTCAAAGCATATGGACAGTCTTTGAATTCTTGGCTGCCACCCACTCCTTTAAAGCAAAACAGAAACTTAGCCAATTTTACTTGAGATTGCGCTTCATGGTGAAAAATCACTTCAGAGAGATGGTTCAGCACGTAGGCTGATGACCTGAGTTTGATACCTGAGACACATGGTGGAAGGAGGAAACCCACTCCCACTTACACTCTGGCATGCATACAGTAAGTACACGCAATAAAAACACTGAGATCTAAAAATACTGCATGTGATGATAAGAGAATTATAAAATACTTCTGCAGACCAATGGGTTTTCACTTACCTGAGGAAGGAAATGTTCAGAGATTAGATTACACAATGCAACTAACTTTCACAAATCACCACTTGCAGACTAACCACAACAATCTCAAATGGCTATTAAAATACTTTTCCATTTCACTACAATATTTGTGTGAGACTAGATTTTGTTCAGAAACTGTGTTCACATAATGTATCATCATAGGCTAAGTATGGAAACAAACATAAGAATCCAGCTATATTCTAGGAAGCCAGATCTAAAAGAAATTTACAAAAACTGAAATACTCAGGAGGCTGAGGTAGCTGACAGTTTAAGGTCAGTCTGGGTCATATACACTGGGTCAGTCTCAAAACCAACAGCCCCCCCCCCCAACACACACACACACACACACACACACACACACACACACACACACACACACTCACTCACTCAACCAGTCAGGGCTATATATTGGGTCAGTCTCAAAACCAACAATCCCCTTCCCACTTCCTGCAACACACATGCACATGTGCGAACTCAACCTGTCTTTGAAGTACTCAGACTATATAAGTGTAAAACCATTGATCCCAACTTTGTTTTTCATTATCAGTTGGCTAGTTCACTGCAGTGTGTGAAGGTCAGAGGGCAACTTGTAGGAAAGCTAGTTCTTTTCCACCATGTGGGTTCTGGGGATGGGTGGTGGTCTGAAAGAAAACGGCCCCCAAAGGAAGTGGCACTATGGCAAGGGCAGTCTTGTAGGAAGTGTGTCACTGTGGAGGTGGACTTTGAGGTCTTATATATGGTCAAGACACACCCAGTGAGTCAGTGGATTTCCTGCTGCCTTCAAGTCAAGATGTAGCCAGCTTCTGTCTGCCTGCACGCTGCCATGCTTCCCGTCATGGTGATAATTGACTGAACCTCTGAAACTGTAAGCCACCACCTCAATTAAATGCTTTCTTTGTAAGAGTTGCCATGGTCATGGTGTCTCTTCACAGCAATAAAACCCTAAGACAGGATCAAGATCAAACTCAGATCCATCAGACGTAATAGCTAGTGCCTTTACCTGATGATTACCTCTCTTGACAACTGGGTAAAACTCAATTCTTTAATTTTATTTTCGTGTATATGTATGTGGCTGTGTACACATGGGTGCAGGTGCCTTCAGAGTCCACAACAGTGTTATTGGGTCCCTGGGAACTGGAGTTATAGACAGTTGTGCATCACCCATGTGGGTGCTGAGAACAAAACCCTCTGCAAACTTCCCATCTTTATTTTTGGATCAGAGTAAAGACAGATTTATTAAGAAATAGTAAGAACTCCTAAGACTGGGAGGGGCTCCAAGGAGAGAAAACTCACTGTAGATTCTTAACTCACTGAGCAATCTTTCTAGGCCCATCAATTCTTTCCCTTGCCAACTTTCAAGACAATACATTGATTTCCTACCTTGCTTGAGGATGACCAATTATTTTATTATGCCTTTAAAGTATCATCAAGAATTCACAGACCTTGACTCAAATGTTTAGACAACAAACTCAGAGCAAATGTGTTTCCTAATTATGTTCTTAAAAATGCCTAAATAAATACTCTGACCAGGGAGACAGGTAGGCTAACTGCAGATCTTCACCCCTCCCTCAGCTGCTCTAAATCCAACCCCCTAGTCTCATTCCCAGTTCTGCAGCAGACCACCAGTCGTGGTCACTGTGGTGGTTTGAATAAGAATTCCCCCCACCCCCAGGCTCATATATTTGAATGCTTAGTCATCAGGAGTGGAATTAGGAGGGGTAACCTTGTTGGAGTAGGCTGGCCTTTGATGTTACAAAGGCCCATGTCAGGTTCAATTCTGCATCTCTCTGCCTATGAATCAGGATGTAGCTCTGAGCCACTGTTCCAGTGCCTGTCTGCCTGCTGCCATACTTTCTGCTATAACAATGAACTAAACATCTGAAACTGTAAGCAAGCCCCAATAAAAGACTTTTTCTTATAATAGCTGCCTTGGTCATGGTGTCTCTTGACAGTAACAGAACAGTGACAAAGGCAGCTACCCCTCCCCGCAATCTCCAGTGGATCATACAGATTTTCTCCTAACTTCCCTATCCGTCCTACTCAACTCTAGCAAGCACTTCCTGGGAACCTACCTACAGGCCGCTCTGGCAGGGAAACAGGCTAACTGCAGATCTTCAGCTCTCCCTCCACTGCTTCAAATCCAATCCCTAGTCTCATCCCCAGATCTGTAGATTTTTCTGCTGTGGTCTCTCTTCACTCTCTGTTCCCATTCCCAGGGGACTAAGCAGATCCTGGTGGAACACTCAGCTACCCTTGATCCTGTGGATCCCTCATCCCCACCTAGTCCATCCCCTTTTCTAAGTGTCAGCTCTCAATACCTGGAAACACATTTTTACCTGGAGCCTTTAGTAGCCACTCCTATCAGGATCCCTGAAGTATTTTACACAGCCACCACACCCTCCTAAAAACCAGAGAGGACACAAAAACCAAAGAACAAAATGCCCACCCAACAAAGACAAGACCAAATATCAGCTCCTAGAATTATAATTACCCCAAACCCAGATGTCTAGATGCCAGAGTAAAAACACAGTAACAGCCAGGACAGTATGTCTCCACTAGAGATCAGCAAACCTTACACAGTAGGCACCGAGTATTCTAACATGGCTGAAGCACAAGAAAAAGACCTTAAAATAGCCTTTATGAATGATGATACTTTATGATACTGGTCCTTAAAGAGGAAATGAATAAACCCCTTAAAGAAATCTATGAAACAAAAACAGTGGAAGGAAGTAAAGAAAATAGTTCAAGACCTGAAAATGGAAATAGAACAACAAGGAAAACCAAAACTGACAAAATCTGGAAAGGAAAAATTTAGGAACTCAAACAGGAACCAGAGAGTCAAGACTCACCAAGAGAATAATGAGATGAAAGACTCTCGGATATTGAAGACATAATAGAAGAAATGGAAACTTCAATCAAAGAAAATGCTAAATCTAAAAAACTGGCAAAAAACATCTAGGAAATCTGGGACACTATGAGTCATAGTTAGGGTTTTATAACTATGGCAACTCTTACAAAGAAAACATTTAATTGAGGTGGTGGCTTACAGTTTCAGAGGTTCAGTCCATTATTAAGATGGGGAACATGCAGCATGCAGGCAGACATGGAGCTGGCTGCATCTTGACCAGAAGGCAGCAGTAAGTTGAAGGACTATCACACTAAGTGGACCTTGAGAAAATAGACCTCAAAGCCCGCCTTCACAGCGACACCCTTCCTTCAACAAGGTCACGCCTGCCTCCCAATACTGCCTCTCCCTTTGGGGGCCATTGTCTTTCAAACCACCACACTATGAAAAGATCAAATTTAGGAATAACAGGAATAGAGAAAGGAGAAGAAACCTAGATCAAAGGCACAGAAAATACTTACAACAAAATCGTACAAGAACATTTCCCAGGGCCGGAGAGATGGTTCGGTGGTTAAGAGGACAGGCTGCTTTCCCTAGAGGTCCTGAGTTCAGTTCACAGCAACCACGGGTGGCTCACAACCATCTGTAATGAGATCTGGTGCCCTCTTCTGCCGTGCAGACATACACGCAGGCAGAACACTGTATACATAATAAATAAATAAATCTTTAAAAAAATTGAAAATTTCCCTCAACTTAAAGGTACAAGAAACATAGAGAACACCAAACAGACTAGACCAGAAAAGAAAGTACCCTTGACACAGAATAATCAAAACACAAAATGTACAGTACAAATAAAAAATATTAAAAGCTGCAAGGGAAAAAGACTAAGAAGCATATGAAGGCAGACCTATTAGAATTACACCTGACTTTTCAATGGAGACTCTAAAAGCCAGAAGAGTCCAGACAGATATACTAGACTCTAAGAGACCACAGACACCAACTAAGAGTATTATACTCAGCAAAACTTTCAAGCAAAATAGATGGAAAAAAATAAAACATTCCCTAAGAAAACCAAATTAAATCAGACTCTATCTAGAAATCCAGCCCTACAGAAGACATCAGTGGGTCTCAACCTGTGGATTGTGACCCCTGGGTGTTGAACAGTCCTTTCACAGGGGTCACATATCAGATATTTACATTTTGATTCATAACAGTAGCAAATTATAGTTATAAAGTAGCAACAATAACAATTTTATGGTTGGGGGTGACCACAACATGAGGGACCTGTATTAAAGGGTCAAAGTATTAGGAAGGTTGGAAACCACCGCACTAGAAAAAAACCTCCAACCTAGAGAGGTTAACTAAACCCCAAAAAAATACAGGGAACAGATAATCCCAGGCTAGCAAATAAAAAGGAGAAACAAGTGTGTATGTAGCCCCGCCCATCTATATCCACCACAACCACAAAACGAAATAATAGGAATCAACAATTACTGCTCATTGATATCTCTCAACATCAATGGTTTCAATTCGCCAATAAAAGACAACAGACTAACAGAATAGATGTGAAAACAGGATCCATCCTACTGCATCCAAGAAACATACCTTAACATCAGAGATAGACATCACCTCAGGATAAAAGGATGAAAAATATATTTCAAACAACGTACCTAAGAAGCAAGCTGGTACAGACATTTTAATATGTGACAAAACAGACTTTAAACCAAAACAAATTAGAAGAGAGAGAAAAGAACACTACATGCCCAAATGAAAAACTCACTGAAGCTGGGCGATGGTGGCGCATACCTTTAATCCCAGCACTTGGGAAGCAGAGGCAGGTGGATGGTCTACAAGAGCTAGTTCCTGGTCAGTCTCCAAAGCTACAGAGAAACTTTGTCTTGGGGAAAAACAAAAAACAAGCAATCAAACAACAAAAAACCCATTGAGAGGGCACTGCAATTCTTTCTTAATACCTATGTATCAAATACAAGGACACCCAAATTTATAAAAGAAACATTACTATAGCTTAAATAACATTTTGGAGACTTTAATACCCCAATCTAGCCAATAGAGAAATGCTGGCACTAACTGACATTGTAACTAAATAGACCTAACAAATACATACATAATATTTCAACCAAACGCAAAAGAATATACTTTCTTCTCAGTACCTCATGGAACTTTCTCCAAAATTGACTTGGACACAAAGCAATCCTCAACAGACACAAGAAAATTGAAGTAATTTCCTGCAACCTGTTGGACCACACGTTTCAACAACAAAAGAAATACAAAGTTTACAAACTTACAGAAACTAACTCACTACTGAATGAAAAATGGGTCAAGATAGAAATTAAAAACTTTCTAGAACTGAATGAAAATGAATAACACATCCAAACTTACAGGACACAATGAAGGCAGTTCTAAGAGGCAAATTCATAGCACTGTGCATCTACATTTAAAAAAAAAAAGGGGGGGCTAGATTTCATACTAGCAATCTAATACTACAAATAAAAATCTCTAAAACAAAAGGAGTGAAGGCAAGAAATAATCAAACTCTGTGTTAAAGTCAATGAAATAGAAGCAGTCATTAAAAGTTTCCCAACTGAAAAAAAAATCCAGAGGGCCAGACAGTTTTAGTGAAGAATTCGACCAGAGTTTCAATGAATTAATGCCAATACTCCTCAAACCAACCCACAGAACAGAAACAGAAGGAATACTGCCAAATTCATTTTACAAGGCCACAGTTACCCTGATACCCAAACCACATAAAGACCCAAAAAAGAAAGAAACTTACAATCAACTTCCCTTACAAACATAGATGCAAAAATTCTCAATAAAATACTTGCAAACTGAATCCAAGAAAACACCAAAAAGATCTTCAACCATGATGAATTAGGCTTCATCTTAGAGGCAGGAATGGTTCGACATATGAAAAATGATAAATGTAATCTACCATGGGGGCTGGAGCAATGGCTCAGTGGTTAAGAGCACTGACTGCTCTTCCAGAGGACCCAGGTTCAATTCCCAGCACCCACATGGCAGCTCACAACTGTCTGAAGATCCAGTTGCAGGGGATCTGACACCTTCATACCAATGCACATAAAATAAAGTTAAATAAACCATAAAGAATATTTATAAAAAATGTAATCTACCATATAAACAAATAGAAAAACAAAAACCACATAATCATCTCATTAAATGCGGAAGACTTTAACAAATTCTAACACCCCATATGACAAAAGTCATGATGTACTGGGGATATAGGGACATAATAAAGGTAGTTTACAGAAAGTCTATAGCCAACATCAACTAAAATGGAGAGAAACTCAAAGCAGTTACACTAAAACCAGGAACAAGAAAAGGATGTCCATTCTCTCCATAACTATAAAAAAGAACAAGTGAAGTCTTAGCTAGAGGAATGAGAAAATGAAAAAGATTAAGGGAAAACAAACTGGAAAGGAAGAAGTCAAAACATCTTTATTTGCAGATGATATGATAGTATATGTAAATGACCCTAAAAATCCGACTTAGAAACTTCTACAACTGATAAACATGTTCACCAAAGTAGGTGGGTACAAAATTAATTCACAAAAATCAGTAGCCCTCCTATATACAAATGACAAACAGACTGAGGAAGAAACCAGGGAAATAACATTTTTCACAATAGTCTCATAAACTACACAATTTCTTGGGATAACTCTAACCAAGCAAGTGAAAAACTTGGATGATACAAACCTCAAGTCATTTAAGAAAGAAACTGAAGAAGATATCAGAAAATAGAAAGATCTCCCAAACTCATGCACCACTTTGGATTAATAAAGTAAAAATGAGCCCGGCGGTGGTGGCACACGCCTTTAATCCCAGCACTCGGGAGGTAGAGGCAGGCGGATCTCTGTGAGTTTGAGACCAGCCTGGTCTACAAGAGCTAGTTCCAGGAATGGCTCCAAAGCTTCAGAGAAACCCTGTCTCCAAAAAAAAAAAAAAAAAAAAAAAAAAGTAAAAATGTCCATCCTAACAAAAGCAATCTACAGATCCAATGCAATACCCTTTAAAATTCCAACACAATTCTTCACAGATCCTTGAAAGGACAATTTTCAACTTCATATGGAAACACAAAAAAATTGAGGAGAGTTAAAACATTCCTGAATAATGAAAACCTATGGGAGGTCTCACTGGGTTTCAAGCTCTACTACAGAACTATAGTAATTAAACAGTGGTATTAGAAAAAAAAAAAAAAAAAAGACATATAGAGCAACAGAAATCTAATTGAAGACCCAGACATAAATCACCTGATTTTTGATAAAGAAGTCAGAAACACATACTAGATAAAGACAGCATTTTGTGTATGTGGTGTTCTATTTGCATGTACACTTGAATGACAGAAGAGGGCACCAGGTCTCATTACAGAAGGTTATGAGCCACCATGTGCCTGCTGGGAATTGAACTCAGGACCCCTGGAAGATCAGCCAGTGCTCTTAACCTGAGTCATCTTTCCAGTCCTAAAAGTTGGAATTTAATGCAAAATTTATATTTCCTTTATAAATTACTCCAAGACCTTAGAATTTTCTTTATCCACATAACATTCTACTGGCAAAAACTGCGTATCAAAGAAAGGAACAAAGAAAGACACCTAGAACCAGGAACCAACTTTTTGTTGCTTTAGGATACTTTAGTTTCTGCCTAATCCTCTATAACCAAACCAAGTTAGTAGGTAGTAATTTCTAGTGATTTTAGCATATCTCTCAGTAACTAATAAGCTCAAAAAGGAAATAACCATGTCCACAGCTGGTAGTCATTGCAGAGAAGGACACTGCAGTGACAAGGGGCAGTGATGGGAACAGAAGGACACAGCTAGGAGCATCATTGGAATCTAAAGGAACTAGACACTTGCCTCTGGGATATTAAAGGTATGTGCTGCCATACATGGTTTAATTCTATTACTTCCTTTTTCTTCCCCTTTTTAATTTTAATATTTTGGTTTTTGGAGACAGGGTTTCTGTGTGTAGCTCTGGTTGTCCTGGAACTTGCTCTGTAGACCAGGCTGGCCTTGAATTCAGAAATCTACCTGCCTCTGCTTCCCAAGTGCTGGGATTAAAGGCATGTACTACCATGTCCTGCTTTGTATTCTTTCTCCCCTCTACCTTTGGTTTTTCAGGACATGGTTTCTCTGTGTAATTTATATTATTTAAGAGCTAATTCTAACAAGTAGCAAAGCTGAAAATGTACTTTTCTTTGGTTAACCACACAGGTAATGATAATCTGTTTTGCTGTATACTTTCTTAAACTTTTTGTTATTATAACACTCTGGTGACTGAAAATTCAGATGGCACACAAGTGAACTGGAGAGATGGTTCAGTGGTTGCAGCTCTTCTGGAGGACCTGGGTTCAGTTCCCAGTACCTACATGGCAGCCCACAATTGTCTAACTCCAGTTTCAGGGGATCTGATGCCCTCTTCTGGCATCTGTGGGTACCAGGCACACATGTAGTAATATACATTAATGCAGGAAAACAAACACATAAAATAAAATTTACAAATTCTGGTTCATTAGCCTGATGGCTATTATTCAGATAAATACAGGCATGTAACAAATTTATTGCATTCATAAATGAAAGATTCCAAATATTTAGCTGTAGATAAACGAATTCTTTGTGATGAATGCCCACATGTAAAAATGGAAAAAGGGGTTCATTGTATCTTGCTGCAGTTTCCATGATGAGATTTTCCCCCTTCTTCCTTCTTCACCCCCTTTTTTTCTCTTACATTTATTTTGGGGGGTTGGAGGGTGGGATCAAAAGGCATGATGTGAAAGACACAAAGAATAAATAAAAAGAAAGTCGAGCAACTAGTGCTCTTTAACTGAGCCATTTTTCCAGTCCCATCTCTGCTTAAAAATAAAGGTCAGGCCAGGCGGTGGTGGCGCATTTCTTTAATCCCAGCACTCAAGAGGCAGAGGCAGGTAGATCTCTGTAAGTTCGAGGACAGCCTGGCCTACAAGAGCTAGTTCAGGACAGGCTCCAAAGCAGCAAAGAAGCCCTGTCCTGAAAAACCATAACTAAATAAATAGATAGATAGATAGGACAGCATTCTAACATGTACATGTATATGCCTGGGAACTAATGATTTAAATAGCTTTGAAGCCTCAAAGTAGTGGAATTTTCAAATTATAGTAAGTTATCTATTAGAGAACAGTAAAAAACTACCAACGTCCAGCAAAAAGATGGAGTTGGAGATAGTTCAGTGGTTAAGAGCAATGGTTGCTTTTCTAGGAGACTGGAGTTTGATACCTAGCAACTACATGGAAACTCACAACTTGCTCTATCTCTAGTTCCAGGGGATCCAATGTCTTCTTTGGGCCTCTGCAGGCTCTAGACATGCATATGGTGTAGAGATATACATCTAGATAAAATATCTAGACACATAAAATAATAATTTTAAAAAAATCAACAAAAATGAGAAGGCAATTTCACTTATCTTCCAAAGTCCTAGAATGTGACTTGTGCCTACCATCTAGGCAGTACAGTATGATATGATATCATACATAAAATAATTCTTTCTTGCTCCATAGAAGCATGTCCTTGATTCCATAACAGAGGTTAACATACAGTCAACTTTCCTTGAATGCTCTCATTTTGAATTTTATTTCTTTGGACTCATATATACATATAATGCACATATAATGAACAGCCTATAGTTTTGAGACTAGTTGCTATTATTTTAAGACTTAGATCTCCTCTGGCCTACTTACATGTAGTCTAACTCTTGATACAAACATTTCAAAGTTATGAAGAATGAGAGAGAAGACAGGAGATATAGGCACAAAAAAGGACACAGAGTTCTTACCGACATAAAAATCCACAAGAAAGCTTTTCATCTCTCCTTATCTCTTCCCACGAGAAAACCCTGAACACACTCTGAACTCTTTTAGAAGGCTCAACAAGGCAGAGGCATAAGAAAATCCAAAACAGAACATTAAAGAGAAAAAGATAAAAGAAATCAGAAATACTTAATCTTAAGAGTCCTGCACTTAGATTCTGAGGGGAAAAAATCATAGTTCTGTATTTACTCTCAGAAAAGTAAAAGAATTGTAAGTGGATATTTCTTGAAAGCCTTTGGCATGCACACCCCACACACTGCTGGTTTTTCTCAGTCTCTGGAGTTCTAAATAATTTTTAATTCATTTTTCAAACCTATACTGCTGTATAAATTATGAAAATACTTTTCAGGAAAATTAAGTCAGCAAATAGGAAAGACAGACACACTGTGATCTAAGATTTAGAATAATCTTCTAACGGAAGAAAGAACGTTAAAAAGAACTCTTTTCTGAATATTCCTAAAACAAATTGATGGGGGATAAACAGACGAAGAGAATATAGAAAAGGGAATCTGTTTTCCAAGAGGAAAAAACAGGATGGGAAGGCTTGATAGAGTTCTTGCCTAGAATGTGTAAGGCCTTGGGTTCAATCCCTACACTCCAGAACTAATCACATCCATCTCTCTATGGAAATAAATCAAGGGCAGTTTAATGTTGAATTACTTTTAGTTGCTGGGCATGACAGCATAGAGGCAGGAAGATCTCTGTGAGGTGGTGGCCATCCTGGTCTCTTACAAGTTACAAGCTAGTTAGGGCCATACACTGTGAATATCTCACAAGCAAACTTACTCAAAACAAAACAAGAATTGCCTTCACTTGTCCTAACATAAAAAGAAACCTTTAAGAGGTAGCAGTGATCACATTAGTCAATGTTGTACAGTTCACAAAAGCCCCTAAGAATATGAGCTCTTCTTGCATAATTGCATGCCAATTTCAATACTGACTGTCACAAAGATTTTGCTCTTGCCAATGTTAACAGTATCTGAGTTTAATTGTGTTGGCTAGTTTTATGTCAACTTGACACAAGCCAGAGTTATCAGAGAGTAGGAAGCCTCAACTGAGAAAATGTCTCCATTAGATCAGGCTATGAGAGGACATTTTCTTAGTGATGGATGAGGGAGAGCCCAAACCATTGTGGATGGTGCCACCCCTGGGCTGGTGGTCCTGGGTTCTATAAGAAAGCAGGTTGAGGCTGGGTGGTGGTGGCGCACGCCTTTAATCCCAGCACTCGGGAGGCAGAGGCAGGCGGATCTCTGTGAGTTCGAGACCAACCTGGTCTACAAGCAAGAGCTAGTTCCAGGACAGGCTCCAAAGCCACAGAGAAACCCTGTCTCGAAAAACAAAACAAAACAAAACCCCAAAACCAAAAAAAAAAAAAAAACCCTTTCCTTCTCAAGTTGCTTTGGTCATGCTGTTACACTGCAGCAATGATAACCCCAACAAAGCAGAAATTGGTACCAGGATAGTGGGGTACTGCTGTGACAGACTTGAACATATGTTTTGGGGAGGACTGTGGAAGGACTATGAAACTTTTGGCTAGAAGAGCCATCAAGTGTTCAAAGATTGGTGAGCTGTTCTATGGGAGTTTGGAAGACTGCTGAGAAAAATGCACACAAAGGCCTGGCTTGTGAAGTTCCAGAGGGGAGCAGGTGAGTTACTTAGAGACAACTGGGGCTGTTGCGTATTTTGAGTTAAGAATGCATGGTTCTGGTTAACTGAGGCTGAAGAATCAGCAGTGATTAACAAGATACCAGAATCACTGAAGTGAAATCTTTGCTTTACTGGGACAATTAATGCTGGTTAGTTGGAGTTAAGAAATTAGTGGTGCTGGGTGGTGATGGTTCATGCCTTTAATCTTAGCACATGGGAGATGGAGACAGGGGCAGGCAGATCTCTGAGTTTGAGGCCAGCCTGGTCTACAGAACTAGTTCTAAGATAGCCAAGGCTACACCGAGAGATCCTATCTTAAACACACACACACACACACACACACACACACAAAAAAAAAAAAAAAAAAAAAAAACCCAAATCAGTGGTGATTAAGAGGCAACCAACCTCACTGAGGTAAAAATGAGAAGTGTTTCTTCAGAGTCAGCACACAAAGCAGCCAAGGCTGTACTACAAACCAATAGCCAAACTTGGTAGTATAATAATCACCTACACGGCACAAGGTTTTGAAGGTATGAAGGGGTCATGGAGACTTGGCATTGTGTGACAGGGCTGGAGTCGTTGAAGAGAGCCCAGGAGAGGCTGCTGATG
Source organism: Dicrostonyx torquatus (assembly GCA_028555095.1). Classification (NCBI taxonomy): domain Eukaryota; kingdom Metazoa; phylum Chordata; class Mammalia; order Rodentia; family Cricetidae; genus Dicrostonyx; species Dicrostonyx torquatus. The sequence goes on from JAQHUG010000126.1 coordinate 452,977, forward strand.
AAAGCACAGCCCAGTTGCAGCCAAAGACCCCAGCACTTAGGAGATGTCAGAACCATGGATGACCATGAAGAATAGCCAACAGCAGACAACTGGAGTCTGCTGGAGCCTAGAAACAAACTGTGTTTGCTGTGGAAGGCAGAACCAGAGAAGTGACTCAAGCATTTGAAGAAACCTAAAAGATCTCGAGTGGACCCCAGACACTGCACACTGAGTTATTCACACAACTGGGGTTTGGTTTGCTTTGTTCAGATTGTGACTGTGCTCTGATTCTTTGTTCTTGAAGTATAGGAGCCCATAGTTAACTTCATGGTTCAGGTCTCTGATCTTATAGGAGTCCACAGTTGTAAACTTTGGATTTTAAGTGTTTGAATTTGTAAAGACTGTGGAACTTTTTAAGTCTGTAAAAACTGACATAAGCTAGAGTCATGAGGTGGGAGCCTCAGTTTAGAAAATGCCTCCATAAGCACAAGCCTGTAGAGCATTTACTTAATTAATGATTAATGGGGAGGGCCCAGGCCATTGTGGGCTGGTGAAACAAGCCAGTAAGCAGCACCCCTCCATGGCCTCTGAATCAGCGCTTGCCTCCAGGTCATGTCCTGATGTCCTTCAACAATAAGCAGTGATATGGAGTGTAAGACAAACCCTTTCCTCTCCACGCTGTGCTGGTCAAGGTGTTTCATCACAGCACTGACCACCCTAAGACACTATTGTTGCAAAATAAACCATCTTTCACTCAAATTCATTCACTGTCAGCAATTAGCTAGGTCAGGTGTGGTGATGCATGGATGTAATTCCATCACTTGGGAAGCAGGCGGATCTCTGAGTTCAAAGCTAGCCTGGTCTAGTGAGTGAGTTTCAGGACAGCCAGAGCTATACAGAGAAACAGAGAAACACTGACTTAAAATATGAAACAAGCCAGGCTGTGGTGGCACATGCCTTTAATCCCAGCACTTGGGAGGCAGAGGCAGGAGGCCAGTAGATCTCAATGAATGAAACAAGTTCCAAGACAGCCAGGGCTACAAGAAAAACCCTGTCTTGAAAACCAACCAACCAAGCAAAACGAAACAAACAAAAAACTACACCCCCCCAAAAGAAAACACAATTATACGATGTGATCCACAACATTTAACATATACGACGCTAAGATAACTAAAATGTCCTTTCCTACGAAAATGTGGACTCTATGCTGAACACAGGTTGAAATTACAGAAACTATGCACCATGAGTTTGCAGCTGGACTGGGCTCACTACATACTGAAAGCCTGTCTCAAAAGCAAAGCAAAACAAAACACACATAGAGAAAATATGGATTCTAACCCAATTATGGTAATGGAAAGACATAATGCCAACTGAATTTCTTTGTGCTCAAGTGTATGTAAGCACCTCAAACTCCACTTGGAGAATGCCAGGCATTTTTAGAGCTAGCTTGACCATCCACCATTTTAGAAGAAGCCTCTCTTGGCTCTGTGAAGAAAAACTGACACCTGTGTCTCATGTTCTATGTGTACATGTCATATTTCTGATATCACTTCATAACCATTAGTGGCATACATGTCTAGCTGTTAAGGTCTTTGAGCTTTATCTATTCACATTTATATCCTTGTAAGCCTTGCAATCTTGATGAAGAATATGATTTTAAAAACTTGACTAATGAATGTTTACTAATGACTTTACTTAGCTACCATTTTTTCACCTTACCAAATCACCAATAGTAATACTGTCCTAAACAATGTCAGTCTGTTACTTACAAGTCAGCCTTCTAAGTAACCTTAGAAGCCTCTAAGATACCCCTATGTTTGTGACATACTTTTATTTTTACCTATATAAAGAGCATCACCTAAGTTTGCTTTTGCTCTGGCCAAAACATTAAGTTGACTTTTTTCAAGCTATTACATTTTGTTTATATGTGTACTGCTTTTTGTTATCACTTGGCCAAGAGAACAGAATGCAGGGTAGGAAGCAATCTTTTTTTTTTTTTCGTTTTGCTTTTGTTTTTTTGGAGACAGGGTTTTTCCCTGTTTAGCCCTGGCTGTCCTGGAACTTGGTCTGTAGACCACGCTGGCCTCGAACTCAGATTCACCTGCCTCTGCCTCTCAAGTGCTGGGATTAAAGGTGTGCACCACCATTGCCTGGCTGGAAGCAATCTTAAATAAGTCACCCAATATGTCTATCTCTATCACACCTAACTGAAAAGATAATTTAGCTTATTTTTATTGGCATGTCAGAATACAACTTTATAACCCATGTTTCATTTCTGTGTGTTACCTCTTTGGTTCAAAAGCGTACTTATTCTAGATTAACACTGTTCAAAAGAAATGTCTATGATAGGGCTAGGGAGGTGGTTCAGTTGACAAAATGCTGTCATGCAAGAATGAGGACCTGAATTTGGAACCTCAGCACCCATATAAATACCAGGTGTTGTGGGAGGTATATATAATCCCAGTGTGGGGGAGGCAAACACAGGAGGATTCCTGGGGCTTTCTGGCCAGCTAGTATTGCTAAAATTGGTGAGCTCCAGATTCAGTGAGACTTTGTCTGAAAAATAAGCTGTGAAAGTATGTTTAAAAACTAAATGACAAGATGGGAGCTATCCTGGGGATGGGGGCGGGGTGACAGTATGAGCAGAGGCATCAGGAGGGCTTCTGAGTACTGACAATATTAATTTGGGAGCTGCTTACAAAGGACTATTCACTTGATGAAACTTCATCAAGTTGAAAAATGAAAATTTCTAAACCCGTCTTTAGGTAGATTGTATTTCAGTAAATTAGAAAAGAAAGGGATTAAGCAGGGA
>JAQHUG010000126.1:466308-500079 GCA_028555095.1 Dicrostonyx torquatus
TATGGGTCTATTTTCATCCTTCTACATGTTGATATCCAGTTATGCCAGCACCACTTGTTAAATATGCTTTCTTTTTTCCATTTGATATTTTTTGCTTCTTTATCAAAGATCAGGTTGGAAGATGTGTGGATTGATATCTGGGTCTTCTATTCCTTTCCACTGGTCCTCCTGTCTGTTCTTATGCCAGGTTTTAAACTCTTGAATCACAATTCTATAAGGGATCAGGAAACTGAATATGGGGGAAGGAGTAGTAAAAACAAAAATTGGCAACTGTAAAAGGTTTCTGAGCGTGCATAACTAAAAATTAACTCAAAGCCGAATGTGTAATGAACCTAAGGGGATTCTGGCAGTGCTATCCCTGCACTGCTCTGCAAGACTTCGTTGTAGCCCTGGTTTTAAACAGACACCGTGCACACTGTTTGCTGTGTATAATGTCAAACCATGCAATGCCAAAGACTGCCTGGAACAGCTTAGCTCAGATCCAGGATGATAATAGTCCACAAACTGCTGTATTTTTACTGCACATACCAAGTTTTTTGCTGCTGTAGAAACATAATGGGTTGATAATAGAAAGAAATCAATATTTTCCTACAATTATTCCTCAGTACCTATAAAATTAGTATGTCCTTGGATTGTATTGTTAGAATATTTGATTTAAAAAGCTGCTCTTTGAGCTGGGTGGAGGTGGTGCATGTCTATAATTCCAACATTTGGAAGGCAGAGGCAAGTGGATCTCTGTGAGTTCTAGGCCAGCCTGGTTTACAAAGTGAGTTCTAGTGAGCCACAGTAAGAGACATAATGATAGATGATAAATAGAACAATGAAAATGTGGCATTACACTTTTTGAAAAAAATCTGGAGTGTTTCATTTAGTGTTTTAGTGTCCATGAAACCATAGATACAGAAGGACCAGTGTACATACTTAATGGCTACACAGAGAAACACTATTTAGAAAACAAACAACAACAACAACAGAACCCAACCAAAAAAAATCCCCAAAACAATGACAAAATACTGCTCTTTGAGTTGCTGACTTGTTTCACATGAGATTATTACATATATTTTGGCTTGGGATTTGCATAGGATTTCCAGCAATTTCTGGAATGACCCTAAACATACTCCTGCCATTTTATACTGTATATATGTATATATGCATGCATGCATGTATTTATGTACGTATGCATGTATGTGGTTTTTGGGAGAGGGGTCTTTTGTTTCCAAGGCTTACCTTGTGAACTAGCTGTGTAACTAAGGATGACTGAGCTCCTGATTCTCCTGCCTCCACCTCCCAAGTGTTAGGATTACAGGTGTGTGCCACCATGCGCAGCTATGTACTATGTGAATGTGAAGTGAATTCGCAGCATTGATGATTGCAAAACCAGAATATCAGGGCACTCTGAAGAGAACTGAGGTGGTACCAGTGTTATTGGTACTGCAGTAACATCTGTGATCCCTGCAAGCAAGATGGGAGGCAGGCAGGAGAATTTCAATACTGGGTATGTGGCTCAGCGTTGCCCAAGTTGGGAGACTAGGGTTCTGGTCTGGTGGACTTACAGCAGCCCTCCAGACCACTGCCAGCTTCAGTGTCCCTCGTTTTCAATGTGTATGTTGTGGGCATTGATTAATGAAGTTTTATGTCCTATATTATCAAATATTCGGTAAGCATGCAGTTATTTGTGTACAAATGAGCAAATGTACTGATCTCAGTATGCAAATTTGCTTGTTTTTAATAAATGGTAACACATACACCAAAGACTTCTTTTAAAAAATGTTTCTTTATGTTTGATTATTGGTAAATGCTTGATTTGAATGCCTGTCTTATACACCTGGGTTCGAGTAGACTTTCTCAGGTGGAAAAAGGAAGAGTCTGTGATGCTCTAGACACATTTCCTACTCCTAGCCACTTCCCGAGTCAGTGTTCCCACCACGACCTTCGTGGTTCTCCTTGGTGTTTGGCCCAACCTGCTCAAACCCTGACAGCAAGGCTGAGGGTGATGAGCTAGAGTAACACACTGCAAGCCCCAGAACTGTCCCCTTTATCTTCCCGAGCTGCTTTGGTCTGCACATGGCATCTACAGCAGATTGGATCAGCAGTGTACAACCCAAACCCCGTGCCAGAAGAAATGGGCTGGGTTATATAAACACCCTTCGTGGGATTACCCCCAGGAGGATGGTCTAGTTCTCAGTTTTCCCAGCTATTCCAGACTGCTTCTTCAAGCCATCTGGCTCTCAGGTGAATTCCTCCACGGACCCTGACTTTTCCCAAAAGTGATTCTCTTTCTGCATCGGCATCTGCCTTCTGATTAAGGCCTGAGAGATGATGCTTTACAAAGGTTGTATTAGGGCAGGGAAGATGAGTCAGTGGGTAAACCACTTGCAATGCAGGCATGAGGACCTGCATTCAGATTTCCAGAATTTATATAACTCAATATTAAATTAGTGTCTGTGATCCCCGCAAGCAAGGTGGGAGGCATACACTGGGACCTCCAGAACCTTCTGGAGGGACACTGAAGGTACCTCAAGTACTCTGGCTTATGAGGAGCAAACAATAAGAAACCCTGTCTCCAGAAGATGGGAGGTGAGGACAGATACCTGAGGTTAGTCTCTGACTTCTACAGGTTTGCTTTCACACACACACACACACACACACTCATGAAATTTAAAAAAAAAAAAGGTTACATTAGCTACCATGATGACACATGTATTGGAGATCAGCCCAGGCTACATGAGACCCTGTCTCAAAACATCAAAAACCAACAAAGGAAACAAACAAGCAAATAAAATCCCATTGCATTAACAATCGGCTCGCCTCCATCTAAGTTCTGCGATCTCAGGTAAGTTGCAAACAGGTCTGCTCAAGTCTGCCCTGCCTTTGTCAAGGAGTAAAATATGGCTAGTGAATGAGAATGGGGAATTCTGAAGCGCCTGGGATTTAAGGTAAGTTCGACCCGAAACCCACATGTCTGTGGAACCCTTGTAAGGAAGAAAGCCCACAGCCGAGATGTACTTGGGGACTAAGTCTTCTCTAGAGGGGATGTTCTTATTTCTAGACTCTTCGCAGGGCTGTATATTGTTGGCAGGTAGTAAATACTTTCAGGGACTGGTGCATGTATGTGCGCGTGTGTGTATGTGTGGCTGTCTAGGGGTCCCCTATTGCCTGTCATGTGTCTGTCTCTGTACATTACTGGGCCTTTGGCTTATCTTTGCCTGAGTTGGGAGATGCAGGATCCGGCCTTCAGACTATCCTTACCTTTAGTCTTCTCTTTTCAATGAGTAGGTTGTGTGGACTGATTCCCGAGGTCTCTTCCAGCTTCATATATTCAACATCCTTCTGAACTGCAGAGCCTTCATTAGCGATGTTCTTGTCAACAACTTAATTGTTGGGTCTCTTTGCTCTTGGGTTTTGGTCCCTCACACCAGCTTCTGCAGAAGTGTGAATTTTTGCCTTTTGGAAATTGTATGTTACTCAGTGGAAGTGCAGGAAGGAAGCTTCAGCATGAAGTGTACTCATAAAAAAAAAAAAAAGCACACACAGAGCAAGAAACCACAGGGCCTATCAGCCTGTCGTCATCAAGCAGACTAGAATAGTGTAAAAGACTCTAGGCAGAGAGGAAATGAACTAGAGAGAAGGGGGAACAGGCCCAGAGAGAGGAGAGAGGTCAGAGGCAATGGCAGTGGGGCGCTGAAGTGGCGATGGTCAGGATGGAGGAGGCGGTCGTGAAGCAGGGTTTCCTGCATCTTCAGCAGCAGCAGACCTTTGGCAAGGTGAGAGCAAGGCTGGGCTGGGGCTGGGCAGAGCAGCCGTGTGGAGGAGGGGCAGAGGGGATCTTCATGTCCCTGACCGGTTTTGACAAGGACCTGGGGACAACGCCTGCCTTCTTAAGGTGCCTTGCCACCTAACCCAGGCCCCAAATGACCCTCTTGGCTGAGGTCTGTTTGTCCTCGTGGGTGGGGTGGAGAAGGAAGCAGCTGCTGACTTCATCTCTTTTTTTGTTTTCTTGCTAATTATTGGATTGGGGGGTAATGTGGAAGGGTGTGGAAGGGAAGAGTTAGGGGGCCAGTTTGGGAAGACAGTAGAAGTCCCTTTAGAAGGCCCTTTCCCCTGTGCCTCCAGGCTGTTCCAACCCCCCACCCCCACCCCTTTCCCTGGCCTCTTTGAAGAAGATAACCCTCTGCCTCCTGCCTTTTAGCCAAGTCCCCTCCTCTCCCTGTCTTGGCCTCTATCTCTCTGTGAATCTCTCCTGGTCTAACTAGTTAATTGGTGAGACAAAAAAGGAAGTTGTTGGAACTGTTAGAGTCAGAACCTTCCTAGGGAATGAGGACTTGTCCTCAGTCTAGGCTGCCCACCCCTAGTTCCAGTCTGGGTTTCAGTGACTCAGGCTTTTCTCCCCAGTACCTCACAGATGGGCCTGTTGTCTTCCTGCACTCTGCACCCATAGGCCATTTCACTGTGGTCCTCGCCTGGCTTGCCGATCTTGGTCTCCTGGTTAGCCTTCAGCTCTCTCATTCTCGGTCTGTAATCTCTGTTGTCCTCACTGGCTCTCTGGCCCTTCTTTCTCCCCATACTGTGTTGCGGCCCCAGCCCCACACTCTCTCCCTGGTGGTTCCTTTTCTCCCTTTTGATGACTGTTTCTTCATCTCTGGTGACTCCCTCTTGGCCTCTACCTGTCATGCCCGGGCTCAGAAGTGGCGCCGGTTCACAGCCGTGTTATATGGAGAGTCTGGCTGTGCCCTAGCCAGACTGGAGCTCCAGGATGGCTCAGAGAAGACGCGGCGAGGAGAGGCCACTCGGAAGGTTGTCCGCCTCAGTGACTGCTTACGGGTGGCTGAGGTAGGCAGCGAGGCCAACAGTCCCCGGGACACCAGTGCCTTCGTCCTGGAGACCAAGGAGCGTCTGTACTTGCTGGCAGCCCCCTCAGCAGAGCGCTGTGACTGGATACAGGCCATCTGCCTGTTGGCTTTCCCGGTGAGGGGTACAAAGCAGCCCACAGGCACACGGGGAGGGGGGCGGTGTTAGATACTTCCTGCGGGCAGGTGGTTGAAGAAACAAAGCCCTTTTTAGGAGCGTTCTTCCTGATGGGAACCAGAGTTAAAGTACAGTCCGAGCCGGCAGGCTGGGTGTGCACTGAAAGTGTGGGTCAGAGGGGGGCCTTGGGGTGGGATTTGGTGGTAAGACCTGGGACCACCTCCTCAGGGGCAGAGGAAAGAGCCCCCGGGACTGGAGGAAAAGAAAGACAGGCCCTGCATGGAGGAGAATGAATTGTATAGCAGCTCTACTGCAGGTGAGGGGTAGGGCCCAAGGGGCACTCTCTCTGTGTGGGTGGGAGGTGTGGGCTGGCCACAGGGCCAAGTCTTCCGGTCCTGTGGTTATCCTGGGTCCTGCTTATCAGCATCTCTTCCTGGCATCTTGGTGTGGCCCAAAGGTGGTTGGCGCCCAGCCTGTCCCCCTCCACGCCCCCCCCCCCGTGTCACCTTTGGCTCACCCTGTCGTGCCTGGTGGAGGCTGAGGGTCTTGGTCTTGACTTTCTCTTTGTGGGATCTGAGTGATTGTCTGGGGGAAAGAAATGCTTTCTGTCTGGGCGCCACTGTGCAGGTGTCCTGTGAATGGGGAACACAATGCTGATAAGAGAGGCCCAGTTCTTGCTTTGAGGGCTGGTGATGGAGAAAGAGGAGAGAGAGAGAGAGAGAGAGAGAGAGAGAGAGAGAGAGAGAGAGAGAGAGAGAGAGAGAGAGAGAGAGAGAGAGAGAGACCCTTCCATTTAAGCTCCACCCATAGGGAGCCTCATCTGTAGCTTTAACAGCAGGGGCTGAGGGGAAAGATGGAGCTCCGAAAACCAGACTGTGGCTCTGGCAACACTGGCAGGAAGGATGTGGCTCAGAATTAGGATGAGGGCATGAATGGCACTTTCTAGGGGAGGAGGTGGGGTCAGCAGCCCAGGCTTTAAGATCCGCAGTGTGGTCATAGGTAACAAGAGGCAAGTTTTCCCCTGAGAACCTCTGGCATGCTTACCTCAGATGGGTAAACACTATTTTCTGTAGCTGCCTCTTTGTTTTTCATCTCCTCCCCAGGGGTCTCCTGTAAGGAATACGCTGTGACCATGAGACCTACAGAAGCCAGTGAGCGGTGCCGGCTCCGAGGGTCCTATACTCTCCGGACGGGGGTGAGCGCCCTGGAGCTATGGGGTGGCCCTGAGCCAGGCACACAGCTATATGACTGGCCCTATAGGTTTCTTCGGCGCTTTGGGCGTGACAAGGTGAGTGAGGGGCTGACCTGGGCAGGATGAGACCAAAGAGGAGCTATCTAAGGGGGCCAGAGGCCACTAAAGAAAGAGAGAAGGGGAGAAGGCCAACCAGAGAGACAGCGGAGGTGGGAGAACCAGCGAGGGAAAAGGGGTGAAAGCTAAGAGGTCTGGGTGAGGAGAGAGATGAGCTGAAGGGGTGGGGAGGGCTGAGAAGTGGCTGACATTTCTTGTCAGTCAGTTCATTTGTGAGTGAAAGAGAGGGAGAGAGAAAGTGAGCATTCTTGTCAGGAACAAACAGTTGGCATGTGCAGTAGCACACAACTATAATGTCAGCAGTAAAGAGGCTGAGGCAGGAGAGGGTTGGAGGCCCGGCCTGGGCTATGTAGTCAGAGCCTTTCCCGAAACAGACAGCAACCAACCCCAACAAACAGGGGCAGAGGGACAAGAGCTTGAACAAAAGTCTCTGATAGAGGGGGACTAGGGCTAGAACATCTAAAACATATTTGCGTGGGGTCCAGAAAACAGCGGTGCCAAAAATATCTCTCCTCTCCTTACCACAGGTGACATTTTCCTTTGAGGCTGGCCGACGCTGTGTCTCTGGAGAAGGCAACTTTGAGTTTGAAACAAGACAAGGCAATGAGATCTTCCAAGCCCTGGAAGAGGCCATTGCTGCCCAGAAGAATGCTGTTCCTTCTGGGCCTCCAACCCTGCCAGCCACAGGGTCCATGATGCCCGCTGTGCTGCCTCGGCCTGAAAGCCCCTATTCCCGGCCCCACGATTCTCTGCCTTCTCCTTCCCCCGGCACATCGGTGCCCGGAGTAAGGCCAGGGGGCCCTGAGGGGGAATATGCTGTACCCTTTGACACAGTGGCTCTCTCCCTGGAGAAGAGCTTCAGGGGCATCCTGAAAGGTCCTCGCCAGCTCCTTCCTGACCCACTATATGACAGCATCCAGGAGGATCTTGGGGCTCCTCCACCTGACCATATATATGATGAGCCCGAGGGCATGGCTACCCTCTCCCTATATGACAGACCACGGGAGACCCTGGGGGAGACATGGAGGGAGCAACCTACTGCTGACGGGGGTCCCAAACCCCTCCAGCAAGATTCCTCTGTGCCTGGCTGGCCACAGGTAACGGAGTATGACAATGTCATACTTAAAAAAGTCCCAAAGTAAGGGGGTGACCAAGAGATAGGAGATGTGGTCCCCAGGGAGGTCTTTGGAAGTGGTGGAGGCTTCTGCTAGAATCCTTTGGTCTTGAGCCCCAGGCTGGGGCTGTTTGTTTACTGTTTGAGTCACCAGTCCTGAGCAGGAAGAGGGCCCTGGAGGGACCCACCCTCCTCCTACTACTTTTCCACTTCCTCTGCCTGCCGTGAGTCTAAAGGGAACTTGGGTCATTTCTGCTAGGAGACAAAAGGATTTCCACAGATACCCTGATTCCTTGGTTTGTATAGGCTTCCTATGAACAGATACTCCCTTCCTGGGACAACCCTGGCTTCCAGTTAGCAAGGAAGGTGACTGTTATCCCTCAGTCTCCCAGAGTTTTCTAATCATTAAACTAATTTTGAACTACTCCGTTGTGGCTGAGTGCTGTGGGGTGGGATGAGTGCTTTGGCTGACCCACCGAATGCTTCTTCATCTAGCTGTGAGGCCTTCCCTGGACCTAGGCTGGGGGCCTCAGCATTTGTCCAGAGTCAGCAGCCCAAGAAGGTCTGGGTGCCTTGGAAAAATGTTTATCTTAATGTGTTCTGTTGCTGTAACTGGATGTCATAGGCTAGGTAGTTTAAGAAAAAGAGAGATTTTGTTTGTTTTTTGTTTGAGCTCATGGGTCTTCAGGCTGGAGAGTCCACAAAGTGGGCATCCAGTCAGGGCTTCTTCTTGCATGGTAATACCACAGAGGGCACCATGTGCTCAGAAGACCACAAGTATACCAGAGAGAGAACGCGCTAGTCCTTGGATGGCTTAATTCATCCACAAAGCCAATGCCCTCATTGCCCGGTCGCCTCCCAAAGGTCCCACCTCCAAACCCATGAGCATGTAACTTTGGAGACTTTGTTTCCAACACATGAAATGTAAGGTTCATTCAGAGCATGAAAATCTTCAAACATGTCTACTTTTCGCAAGGACAGAAAAATGGCAGTAGAAAATCTGGATTGCAGGGAACCCTTGGTATTTAACTTTTTTTTTTTTTACATTTATTTACTTATTTTGTGTTTATGGGCAAGCACACGGGGAGATCAAAGGACAACCTGCAGGACTCAGTTCTCTCCTTCTGTCATGTGAGTTCCAGGCCATTGAACTCAGGCCATCAGTGTTGGTGACCTTTATCCCCTGAACCGTCACATCAGCCCCGAGACTTGGAATTCTTTATTGTGTCCTTTATGTGCTAGGAATAAGACTTACCTGTTGTGTGGCCCTGCATGTATGTGTACCACATGCATGCCTAGTGCCCACAGAGGCCAGAGGAAGTGTTGGATTTACAGATGGTTGTGAGCTGCCGTGTGGGTGCTGAGAACTAAACCTGGGTCCCCTGGAAGAGCAGTTAGTACTTAACTAGCTACTGCCCTTCATAATTTGAGGATGTCTGTGACACCATGGGAGCCAAGAGCTCTTCCAGCCCTGCACTTTCCCTTAAGCCCTTAGGGCCAGAGACTCTCTTGTGTCCAGGTTCCCCATAGACTTTGTGTCCTTATGGTTTCTCTTGTGAACAAAACCTGAGCTGGTGGAGAGGGGAATGGTCAGGTATTTCTCATCTTAGTCCTGTCAGCCCATTCAATGAAACACCATGTATGTGAAGCTGTAGGATTCCCTGGTCGCAGGGCATGAAACGCTCAGAGAGACAAGGCACATATGTCTGTCCTTGAGAAGGGGACGGAAGTGCCACACAGTGAATACAAGTTGTGTGTGAAGTAGTGTGTTTCAGAGGAGATAGACTGCAGAAGGCTTTATAGCAAAAGTTGGCATGTAAGACGGGCTAGGTGGGTTGGAAGGGGTTTGATGATACTTGAGGGGTCTGAGGAGAGAGAGTGTCCCAAAGGGGAAGAACAATGATGAAGCTCCAGGAGCCAGAAAGCAGTTCAAGGCTCAGTGGAGGGAAGGTATGCCACTGTCGAATTCCCGGACCATCACCGTTCCGTTGGAATTTTGACTCAGTGATAGAATGAAAACTATGTGCATCCAGTAGAAACTACATTTTTGAACCTTGAATTTTGATCTCTTCCCTGCTCATCAATATGGGTAGGTTCCTTTTCCTCAGTGCTGGGCCTTAGCAATGACCTCCAATCTCTCTGTAGGTCAGGTGGGAGGCTTGCAATTTTGACTTGGGCTAGCTTGAACATTGCCAGGGCTTTATTAGCTCAAAAACCTACCACAGGCGAAGGGGTAGCAACTTCATGGCAGATTAAGAATATGTTGTGGGGAACTTTTACCTAGTGAGAGAAGAAGAGGGTGGGCAGGGGTCATGGCTTTTGGATAAGGAATCCCACTGGGATAAATCTTTAGGGCATAACTCCAACAGCTCTGGGAAGGCAGACTTGGGGCTGAAAGGTGGAGGAGGTTAGGTCCTGCAGCTGAAGGATTCCCTGGATCCAGAATGTGTTACAGAGTTAGCTCCGGTGAAACAAGGGTGTCTGCTGGATGTGGCCCATGAAGAAGGAAGGGGTCCGGCGAGGACTTGGTTCCTCACACACTGGGATTAAGATGGCCGCAGTATGTCCAGCCAGAGCGGGGCTGGAGCTAGAGGAGGTTCTAGAAACCAGGAGAGCAATGAGCAACAGATACATAGATCAATGCCCTCAAGACCTCACCTAAGTTTTGCTTTCTAATAGCGTTTGCCACTTAATGAAGGAGTAAGTAAGCTGGAGTGGGTGAGAGAGAGGCTGCTCTTTTGTCTGTGCCAAGGTTTGCATTCAATCTGAGCTCCAGAATCCGTGTGAGTCCAGTTCTCCAAGGGGTCTGGCTCCTCAGGTTTTGGGCGACAGGACTGATGCAGGAGTGGAGTAGCCCGGCCGCAAAGCAAAGGAGGCCACATTACTAATTTCCTCACGTGGCACTTGACGTGGTCATCCTGGATATGGCCAGCAGAGGGCAGTGTCAGTCTGTGGAAACTGCAAGCAAGGGCTAAGCTTGCCAGGCGTGGTGGGTGCCTAGTCCTGAGGGACGAATTTCCCTTCCTGAAGCATCTAGGGGCAGTTTCAGGAGTCTGCTTTTTAGAGCGGGTCCCTTCAGACACTCAGGATTCCACTCCGGAAGTGTGGACACGCTTTCAAGATACGGGGATTCTGAGCCAATCCTTGTCCCATTGCGCCCCTCACCTTCAAGAGACAGAACTTTCTGGTTGTGCTACTTGAGATCACGTGATCTTACAAGGGGAGGTGGTGAACCGTTTGGTTGGGGGAAAAGTGGGGTGAAGGTTGGTAGCTGCGGAAGTCGCGCGCGTTTAGGGAAGCTGGGAGGGGCAATGAAAGTCTTTAGAGGGCAGCTGGGGAAACGCTGACTAGGCATGCAGCGCCCTGTGAGAGGAAATGAGCCAGTGGGTGTGCCCCATTCTGCAAGGGAACCTTGAGTGCCTCCTAGCCAGCTTTAGCTGCGCCTGGGTCGCCATGATGTGTGCATCATTCATTCAGCAAACATTACAAAGCATTTCCCACTATATGTTCCCCTCACCCAGAAGTGGGGATTCTGGAAGGCTCCACAGCCTCGGACCCAACTCAAAGAGAACAGCGAGCAGAGATGGCTCCTGATGGGTCAGTGAGACAAGCAGTTTGAGAGAGCTCAGACAGACATACGGAAACAAGGCCTCCTTGCAGAACTGCTGAGCCACCTAGGCTTCTAGGGGCGAGTTCATAGGTAAGGAAACAGATCTGCCTATGTGGGCCAGGGCAATGGAATCGCAAAGGCCATCAGCTGGGAGAGGGTCTCTGGGCTCAAGGCAATCTGCTTGGTACCCATTGATACCACAAGAAGCTTAGCTGTATCTAGGACACTTGTAGATGGCCTTAATATTTTAATTGTAATTTTAGGTTGCTTAATGAAGGGACTTGCTCTGAGAAATTTGTCACTACCCATTGTCACCACTGAATTTTATACCTAGATGTCATCTAACTGTATACCTAGGGTATATGATATGTGTGGACATATGCTTATATATGTCTCTGTGTTAATATAATTGTTATATAATAGATGACATAGATGCATATATGTGCATGCACTGTATACATTATATAACCTATATAATATTTGCATTATATCTAGAATATTTATATGATATATATGTATGGCATACCTTGTTTCACCTTGGATTCAAACATGTAGAGCTTGTTTATATGTGAAATACTACATGTAATGGTAACACAATGGTATTTGTGTATACAAACACGCAAGAACAGAAGAGGAACCACAAAATACCAGGCAGCAGTGTGGTGGCTCATGCCGTTAAGAGGCAGAAGCTGGCAGATCTCTGTGAGTTCGAGGCCAGCCTGGTTTACAGAGTGAGTTCCAAGCTAGCCAGGCTGCACAGAGAAACCCTGTCTTGAAAAATCAACCAACCAAATAAACAAAAACAACCAACCAAGCAAACAAAATAAACCAGGCAGGAGGAATTTTTTTTTCATCTGCCTTAATCTTACCGTTGACTGAGAAGTTGTTGTGTGGTATACATTGTGTGTAGTGGCATCAGGGCAGTGAAGGACGCAGGTCTCCACCTTAGAGGTGGGTACCCAAATTCATGATTGCCAATGTGCTATGCCGTTCTTTCTTTTCTTCTCTGACTCTCTCTTTCCCCATTGTTCTTACTTTCTCCCGAGTGTACAAGCTGTGTGTGTGTGGTGTGATCTGCATAAACCTGCCCCGTACTTACAGTGGGGGTGTCTCAGGAGGTTCCACTACGGACTTTCAGCAGCTAGGAAGGGACCAGATTGCTTGGCCTCTCTGGCTCTTCCGCTCCTCCCTAGTGACTCCACTCAAGCTGTTGCTGCCGCCGCCAGTTTTCATCGGTGATGCTAACCAGCCTCCTGCCTCTTGCCTCCTGGGCGCTGATTCAATTAGCCAAGGTGCCCATCTCCTGCAAGGGCCATTTATAAAATCAACCGGGGCAGCTGCAGACTTCAGGCAGGGTAGAGCTGGTGGGGGGTGGTGAGCTGAGAGGAGGAGGTACAGGAATGAGGGCCTGGGAGGGGTGTCTGATCCGATTAGGTGTTAGGTTGGCTTGCCCCTGGCAGGCCTCTGTTCATCACTGCTTGGCTCTGGCCCTTTACTGCCCAGCACAGAACTGAGTCTATCAATCTTCTAGCTGCGGCCAGGGTTAGTGAGGGAGCGGAGAGTGGTACGCAGACCACCTGCCACACTTCCATGTTTGTAGAGTGCTTGGGACAGCTTAGTGCTGTGCTTTGGGCACACAGGCTGCAGGGTGACTCCCCGGGTTCAAGTTCCACTTCTGTGTAGTGGCGGCTGTGTCTTTGGCACACACATCGGTTTGTACCCATGGAAAAGGAGAGGGTAATGCTGCCCATCTCTGAAGCTTATGGCAAAGATGCAAGGAACAGATGAAAGCGTAAGCTCCCATGTCAGTGCCTGGTACACGCAGTGCTTTGGCGTCACCCTCTCTCTCCTTTTCACCCCTGACAGCTCCCCAAAGCAGCAGGCAACTTATTCTCATCTTATTGAGGGTCACTAGGTCGCAGATGGGCAGATTGCCCCTGGTCTCTGCAGAGTAGGCTTGGGCTTTGTAGCTGGAAGGGTTTGCTTAAGAGAGATACCTGCGGTTCTAAAGAGCAAAGAAAAGAGGAAGAAGGGTCAGGAAGAGGTCAGGAAAGCATTGTCAGAGGCCTCTCCTTTACACCACTAGAGTGGGGAGGGGGGTTCCTTTGGGTGAATCTGATATGTGTTGTGCATGGTCTGTTATGCCTAGGAATGGTGGAGCCGGGCAGGCAAACTGCTGCACAGCCCAGAAGGCCTTGGCTGGCAGCAAGGCTGGAGGCCAGGCAGCCTCGGGGTAGCTGGGTAGCTCTCAGCCTCTGCTCACTCCAGGCATGGGGAGGAGGGAAGGGAGCTGGCCTCGGGCTTGGAAGAAGCACAAGGGGGCCCAGCTAGTGTCACTTGTTAACTGGTGTGGTCAGCGCAGATCCTGGGACCACTGTCCTGTAGCCAGAAGTAGGAACTGGGAGGAATGAAGGAGGAAGTTGAGGAGGAGTGGGTGTAAGCCCAGAGACTGTTGGAAGCCATGTATGGCAGGTAGGCTCACAATCCCCACACATGGGAGGCTGAGGCAAGGTGCTTAGTTTGAGGCTAGCCTGGGTTACATAGTGAGAACCTGCCTCTAGATAAATGCGTGTATGAATGAATAAATTAAAATAAATTAAGGTGTCCAGAAAACACTTACCACAATATAGCTTCTCTCTTTTTGTCTTTCTCTCTCTTCCCCATCCATCCCTTCCTACTTCCCTCTCTCCCTTCCTTTCTCCTCTTTTCTCTTTTCATCTCTTTCTCTCCCCACCCATTTGTTCTGAAATGCTTGGAGTGTCCAACTCCTCAGTGTAAACAAGGCCCCCAGAGCTGCCAGAGGTGAGGATGGCTGGTCTCTCTGAGCAAGAATTTCTTCCCTCCACAACATTCCTGCAAGTCCCTAAGCAAATGCCCAAGGGTGGGTATGAGGCTTGGATTAATGAAGGGCAGCTGAGACCCAGACTATTCATTTCCTGCTGGTCCCTCACTGTTCTGCACCAAAGACAAGCTATATGGACAGGTTTCCTCTGGTAATGACCCCACCCTGTAACCCTGTGCTCTAGGCGCCATGGAGTTCTGCTTTGCCACAAACTTGATCACTGAGTCCAGAGAAGTGACACAGGCTTGGTGGAGTGAAGGCAGGGGGTAGAGAGGTGGGTTGGGACGAGTCTAGTTGAGAAGGACAATGTGAGCTCATGAGGAATGGGCTTGTACCAAAGAGAGGAAGAGGGGGCTAGAGGTGCCTGGGCCTGGGGGTCATGTCAGGAAGCCAGAGAACAGCACAGAGAGTCCTTCTCTTTTCTCCTCCTCTTCCTCTTCTTCCTTTGTATTCTTATGTTTATTCTTACTTGTGTGTATGTGTGAGGGGGGTAGGGAGGGGCGTGTGCCAAAACACGAGTGTGGAGATGGGAAAATGACTCTTGGGTTGGTTCTGCCTCTGCTCTTGAGATAAGATTGCTCTTGTTTTTGCTGCTAGGCTCTGGGCTCTGGGCTAGCCTGCCCTTCAGCTTCCCTTGTCTCTGACTCCCATCTCACCTGGTATTAAACATGCTTGCCACCACATCTGGCCTAAAAAGAATGTAGTTTCTGGGGATTGAATTGGGACCGTTATCTCCTTGACACCCCCTCCCCCTCCAGAGTCCCTTTCTTGGAGTAATAAAATGGCTCCTGCAGCTACCAAGTGACTGGGGACGTTGGATTGTCTGAAGCTGAGGGCTATACTTGTGAGTGAGGAAAGTGGTCCTGATGTCATTGTGACCAAAACGCCAACAGGAACAGCATACAGGAGGAAGAATATACTTCAGCTCAGAGTTTCAGAAGTGTCAGTTCATGGGGGTGGTGGAGTGGGTCACTGTAGTTGGAGATTTCTCTGCTGCCCAGGCCCAAAATATCACACAGAAACTATATTAATTACAACACTGCTTGACCAATAGCTTAGGCATCTTCCTGGCTAACTCTTATATCTTAAATTAACCCATTTCTATGTACTGCCACGAGGCTGTGGCCTATCAGTAAGGCTTTCAGGCATCTTTCTCCTTCAGCAGCTACATGGCGTCCCTTTGATTCCACCTACTCTCTTCTCTGTATCTCTTCCAGCCTGGTTATATTCTTCCCTGCCATACAGAGGGGAATCACACATCAGGTCACCCTCCACCAACCCCTTTCCCTCTCAGTTCTTTCTGGAAATGTTTCCAAAGACATACCCGTGGTGTGTCCCCATCTCCTAGGTGATCCTAAATTGGGTTGTTTTTTTAAAATCTTTTAGTTCTTTATATATTTTAGGTGCTTTTATCAGATGTATAATTGTTAAAGATCTTTCCCCATTCTGTGTGCATCTCCTTTGCCGGAATGATGCTGGCCTTTGTTGCACAGAAGCTTTTCAGCATTACAAGGTTCCATTATTAACTCTGGTTTTAGTGCCTGCAGTGTTGGCGTCCTGTTAAGAAAAGCCGTGGGGAGTTTCTTTTCTATTTGGTGTTCTGTATTCCTCTTGTACCTTGATATATAGAGATAGGCACCTCTTTCTTTAGGCTGGGGAAATTTTCTTCTATGATTTTGTTAAAATTATTTCCTGTGCCTTTGACCTGGGTTTCTTCCCCTTCCTCTATAGCTATCGTTTGTAGGTTTGGATACTTTTTGCCTGGATTTTTTTAGAGTTCACATTTTCTTTGACTGAAGTGTCCATTTCTTCTATCTTGCCTTCAAGATCTGAAATTCTCTCTTCCATGTCTTTTAATCTATTGGTTAGGCTTACCTTTGAGGATTTGTTTGATATCTTGAGTTTCTCATTTCTAGTTGAGTTCAGTTTGGATTTTCTTTAGTGATTGTATTTCTTGGTTAAATTCTATTATTTATGTCTTGGATTATTTTCATTATTTTATTTAACTGTTCGTGGCTATAGTCTCATGAATGAATTTATTCATATCCTTTTTAAGGTCCTTAACATAATCCTAATTGCTATTTTGAAGTCTTTGTCATGTGTTTCAGCTAAATTGCTTCCTCCCTCCCCCCAGGACCTATCACAATAGTGTTCCTGGCTTCTGGAGGAGAAGTTTTGTCTTGGCTTTCATATTGTGTTTTTTGCGCAGAAATCTGGGAATCTGGAGTTGGGGTATTTGGAGTGTTTTGTTGGGTGGGTGTTCTATTCTTTGGTTGCTTGCTGCACGCTCAGATCCTGACTAAGTGTGATGGCCGTGGGGGTCCCTGATGGAGAATGTTTTTCTGAGCCAGCAGGAACCACAAAGGAATGGAGATGTGCTGGAAATAATGTCTGAAAGGGGTGGTGGAAAAGAACAAGGGGGACTCTGGGTCAACACCAAGAGGCAAAATCCCTAGAGGGTGGTGTAGGCTGGGAAGAGAGGTCCCAGACTTAGTGGTTTATCTCTCAGCTGCGAGTAGTAGCCATCTATCAACCTCCACAAGGTTAAATAAGGTGAGTGGAAATCATGTCCCTGTATTCAACAACAAGTCGTCATTGTTTCCCAAAGCACCCCATGGCAATCAGATGCCAATGTTCTCAGATCTCGGATCTCCATGAGTCATCAAGTAGAACAATGGAGAGAGGACAGGAGGGACCCACAAAGGCATAAACGATTCAGGTTCACTGGTTCTCTTTTGTTTCTTCCTCCAAGCTGGCCTCAAATGTGCAGTCCTTCTGTTCGGGGTGATAGGCATGCAACGCCTTTCTGGATAACTCATCTGCTCTTGGCTCTGCTGGGTCTCTTTGGGGCTCAGCCAGAAGCTGCAGGAATAGCCAAACTCTGACAAAGCCTCAGGACAGAGGAAGGCTTTGCTACCTCTGGCAGCTAACTGGTGCCCGAGGGCTAGCCTCTGCCTCCTTTAAGAGCTTGCCCTTTCCTGTTGGCTCAGCCAGGGAGATGGATGATGGTCTCAGGGGAAGGATGAGAGCTGGAAGAAGAATTGATTGGAGAACAGACCAGTTGGCAAATCTCTGGCTGATCAATGGAGACCATCTGCACAGTGGGCTGCACTTAGGGACTAAGAGAGCAACTGGAGTCTGGGCCTGGTCTCTATTGCCCTACCCCTGCAGAAGGGAACAGTGCTGTCTCTAGCCTTTTCTCTGACTCTAGGAAAACTCAAGAGCCCTTCCCATAGAGCCCACAAGAAATGAGGCTCCCTGTTCCAGACCTGAGCATGTGGGTAGCTATGATCCAGTGTTCTGGTAGCTTAAGGGATGTTCTGCCCATACTGGGCAGGATTGTGAGGGGATCCTAGTACTGTTTTGTCTAGCTAGGATTCAGTGTCTGGTAGTTAAGAGGTGTTCTACTTTGTCAGGCAGGATTTTGAGGAGGTCTTCACACTATAGTGTCTGCAAATAGACAACTTCTGAATGTCTATAGATGCGCTATTGCCAGGATCTGTGCACACCTGTGGGTCTCTGCTAGAGGTAGGGCTACATCCTGCCACCTCACCAGTTCCTTCTCTGAGAGATGGTGTGGATCTAGGTTCTGTCCCTTTACATTGTTCCCAAAGTGGGGTAGCATTTTGCCTGTCATGCTGGGGGTCCCTAACTAAGGGAAATGTCTCATAAAGAGGGACAATCTGCATCCCTCCCTCCATTTTTCAGAGGTGCTCCTGTCTGGATTCTCTAACGTCAGTGCCCTGGCCAAGATCAGAACTGATGAGGGTAAGGAGCAGAAGAGAGTTACTCCAGGGCCCTCTTCTATGGGATAGACTCACTGGCTCCTTTTACTGGTAGGCAGGCCAGATTTGTAGCTATAAATGCAGCCCAACACGCAAAGCCATAAACTTACTCAAACCGCTGGGAGATTTTTCTACCTTTTTTTTTTCATTTATTCTTTTTATTGAACTATATACTTTCCCCCCATTCTCCTTCCTTCCTCCCCTTTCCCCTTCCACCCTCCCCACCCACCCACCCCAATTTACTCAGGAGATCTTATCTTTTTCTCCTTCCTAGGCTGATTCATGTATGTCTCTCTTAGAGGTCTCTTTGTTGTCTAGGTTCTCTGGGGTTGTGGACTGCAGGTTGGTCCTTTTTTGCTTTATGTTTAAAAGCTACTTATGAGTGAGTACATATTATATTTGTCTTTCTGGGTCTGGGTTACCTCACCGACAGCTATCTTTCTTTTTCTTTTAATATAACTTGATTGGTTAGTTCTACAGCATGAACTTTGTAGGTGACCATGGTATGCCACTGTGTTTAAGGTTGGATACTCCTGCTAAGGTCTCTCACTTCACCTGTCACCACTGTGGCCCTTGCTGTGGGGTCTACTGATCTGGGACAGTGTGCTCGTCCTTCTGTCTCTTGTGAGTCCTAGCCTAATGACATCCCACTGGAATATCAGGAGTTTTAGAAGCTGGGGACAAGGTTGCTCCCGTTAGTGAGCCATACTTCCTGGAATGCCAACTACTATGTAGTAGTAGTTTTGAACAAACACAAAACAAGTCTTCATATGGGGAGGGGGACAGACTGTGGAGGGGTAGCGGCCTGAGGACATCAGGGCCTAGAACAGAGATGTGTCTTTTCCAGGAGTTTGAAGAGCTAAGTGATTCCAGCATGGCACTGAGGTTGGACGCCGTGTGATGTGGGGGGGGGGCTGACTCCTCTGTGTAGATCTTTTTGAAGGCACTTTAAGGTGGGGGATGAAAGGATTATAAAATACCCCTGGCATATAATTCATCCATGATGGCTTCCCTCCATGGGCTCATAAAAGATTTTAGCATTTCTAAAAGCCTACCTTATAAAAGGCAAATGCCCCATAAAGTGGCCATGGCTGGTGTTCATTATCAACCAACACCCAAATTAGGGTCATTTTGGTAGGAATTAGGTGGCACCAAGAAATCTGATCCTAATAGTTTCCATGTGTGCACGTTGGCATGTGTATTTGACATGTCTTTGGGTATGTGTGTGCATGTTTTTGAGTTGAGGTCAGGAGATTTTTTTTTTATTCATTCAACAAATATTGATCAAACACTAATAGAATGCCAAATGGTATTCTTGGTTCTGCAGGATTGGAGAATTACTAAGTAGGGCCACTTGTTCGTCCCGGCTGCCCAGAACTGAAATAACCACACAGAAACTGTATTAATTAAATCACTGCTTGGCCCATTAGTTCTAGCTTCTTATTGGCTAACTCTTATATTAATTTAACCAATTTTTAATTAATCAATTTTTAATTAATATATCACCACGTGGCTGTGGCTTACTGGATAAAGTTCCCAGCATCTGCTCCATGGCTTCTCTCTGACCCTGCCTCCTTTCTCCCAGCATTCCATTTAGTTTTCTCTGCCTAGCTCTGTTCTTCCCTGCCATAGGCTCAAAGCAGTTCTTTATTCATTAACCAATAAAAGCAACACATAGACAGAAGGTCTTCCCACACCATTTCCCCTTTTCTGTTTAAACAAAAAGGAAGGCTCTAACTTTAACAAGTAAAATTACATATAACAAAATAGTTATCAAGCAAGAATTACAGTTACAATATTTATATCTACTTCCTATCTATTCTTCGACTCCATCAAAGACTCCAGAAGGATATAATATTACCTAAGTAAATGTATTATAAGCAACTTCCAGAACTCTAGAATTGACAGAGATATCGCGCTGCCTGGACAGTCACCCAAAGTTCTTCTGTACCATTGGGGCATCCGTCTTTAGTCTACAGCCCCATAGTATCCAGAAGACTTTTCCATGAAGCAGGAAATTTCAAAGACAATTTAACCTATATTTGCAGTTTTCAGTCACTTTCTTCTGTGTCCTGCAGAATGTCTAGCAGACTCTTTCATGAAGTAGGAACCCTGAAGGACCATCTCACCTTTAGGCAAGTTTAGCAGTCATTTCTCTGCAGGTCTTGCATGTCTAGTTCATGAAGCAGTTCAGGCAAGAGCAATTTCTTGCCCAAATGGCTAACAGACTCCATAAAGAGTCTCTTCAATGCCCATCTTCCTCTTGAAGTTATTGGTGCTGCCAGAAGCAGATATGTCTCATTGTCATGAAAAGTCCTAAGTTCTTAAACATTTTAAATATCATATTCTGTAGTATTTGAAAGGTTTGAAAAATGCCTATCCATCTGAAATACATCTCTGTACATCTAGAAAACCTAACTAACATGACCACAAACTTGACAATTATAGATGACTATCTATTACATTACATTTTTAAATGAGCTGCACAAACACAATACCTTAATCAAGAGCAGAAATATATATATATATACAGTATAACAAAAATTGTTCTTAAATCTGTATCAATAAACCAAGATCCATACCCATGCAAATCTCTGTAGCATATCCCCCTTTAAGTGTAAACAAAGATTTATAGACAATCTATGAGTATGCATGCATATTTTTGAGCTAAGGGCAGGAGATTATTTTTATTCATTCAACAAATATTGATCAAACACTAATAGAATGCCAAATGGTAGTCTTGGTTCTGCGGGATTGGAGAATGACCAAAGAAATAAAACACCTCTGTCTCCGTGGAGCTTACTTTCTTTCACAGTAGAAGGGCAAGAAACAAAGTAGAACTAGAGGCGAAAGTGAGTCAGATGGCAGGAAGAACTATGGAGAAAAATGTGGCAGGGAGAGGAGAGGCTATGGCGGAAGAGGTGCCAGCTTCCTGGCTGGACTTGGCTCTGGGAAAAGGACGAGCCCGTGACTACAAGTGCCAGGATGAGGAGAAGGCCCACAGATGCCTGGGACATGGCGCTGAAGGAGACCCTTTCTCCATGTTCAAGGTGCTTTCCCACTGAAACCTGCCTCCTCCATGCATGCTCTTTCTCCATGCAGTGTTCCAAGAACCGGAGAGCTCTCAGGGCCCAGCAGAAGAAAAGCCACACATGGAGTGTTTCCTGAGCAGACCCAGTAGCTCGGTAAGCTCCTTGCCAGCCAGTTCCTGAATATATTTGTTACTTTTCTAGCTGTGACCAAAATACTAGTGAAAGGAGGAAAGGTTTGCTTGGGGTCACATGTTCAGAGGGTTCCATTCGCAGCCACTTGTTTTGGGCCCCATAGTGAGACAGAACAATATGGCAGCAGAGGCTGTTTACCTCATGGTGGACAGGAAACAGAGACAGGGAGTACAAGAAGGAGCCAGGGCAAGATGTAGGCTCAAGGACACAACCCAGTGACTTAACTTACCTTCTTCAACTAGACAGCATCTCCTATTTTTCACAGTTTCCAATATTGCTGCCATCTTATGAATCTGTCAAGAGACTGATGAATTCATGCATTCAACCTGATGACATGACCATGAATTCATTCAGCCCTGGTGACGTGATCATCTCTGGAAACAACCGTC
The DNA here is from genome assembly GCA_028555095.1 of Dicrostonyx torquatus. Taxonomy (NCBI): domain Eukaryota; kingdom Metazoa; phylum Chordata; class Mammalia; order Rodentia; family Cricetidae; genus Dicrostonyx; species Dicrostonyx torquatus. Next base: position 487,547 of record JAQHUG010000126.1, read on the forward strand.
ACAGACACATACATGGGTGTGTGCTCTGCCAGTGCACACAGTTTTCTGTCCAATCAATTTAATAACTTGAATTTGCTACCATACCAAGGAATGAGGTGCCAGCTTACCTCTCATAATTTTTTTCCCTCCTGTGTGATAAAACTTGTGGAGAGGCATAACACATATGTCTACTCAACCCAGATAGGGATTCCACAACAGATCAAAGTATGGATACCACTAAAGTCCAACTTGTTGAACCAATGAGTTTTATTGGGCTTACTTACAAGTATATGGTGAGGAGTTACTCATGGGATTAGAAATGACTCAGACAGCTGTGTCACTAAGACCCACTCCAGCATGAATGACAACTCACAAAAACTGGGAAATTTGAGTACACTGCACAGCTTATAGGCAGCTCAACAGGTTGGAGTGTCCTTTCCAGGTCTGGGTGGTCTCTCTTTTTTTCCTACCCTAACATCCACAGCTTTTGGGGGGGGGGAATTACAAAACTGAGATGGTGTGAGCACAGTTTGAAGACAGGCTGGGTAGGTGGGGGCTTGCTTCATACAATACTTGGACTCCTTCCTTACTTCATTTAGCTGTTGAGGGTCTTCTTTAGCTAGGTGAGGGGGCACAGAAGAAAACAGCACAGAACTGCCCAAAGAATCTACTAGGGGAGGTTGACAGTGCCCCAGGGTGTGATGCAGTGCTACTAGGGGTTGATGGAGGAAATAGCTCTGGTGTACTGTGGTCCAGGGAAGGAGGCCCAGCTACCTGAGCATCACAGGTTTCCAGGGATGGTGACATAGAAGCATTCTGAAGATAGAGGACTCTTAGCTCAGTGTAGCTGTACATATTGCTGTTGTAAGAGGTCGCTTATTTGTTTCCCGGCTGCCCAGCAGCTCAGACCCGAAATAATCACACAGAAAACTATATTATTTAAAACACTGCTTGGCCAATGAGTCTTGCATATTTCTGGCTATCTCATACCTTAAATTAACCCATCTCCATTAATCTGTTTATCGTTACGAGGCTGTGGCTTACTGGGTAAAATTCTGGCGTCTGTCTCTGATGGGGCTCCATGGCTTCTCTCTGACTCCGTCCTTCTTTCTCCCAGCATTCAGTTTAGTTTTCCCTGCCTAACTAAGTTCTGCTTTGCTGTAGGCCAAAGCAATTTCTTTATTCATTAACCAATAAAAGCAACACATAGACAGAAGGATCTCCCACACCCTATTGCTCTGTTCTAACACTTTTGAAGTACTAACTCATTCATCTTCATTTTCCACCAAGAGAGCTACAGTGGTTATTGCTTTCCCATTCTTCAGATGAAGAACCTTAGACCCAGTGGTTAACTTATTCAAGGTTGCACAACTAGTATATAGGGAGCAAGGATAGGAACTCTGCAGTTTGTGCTAGGGTCCATGTTCTTCCTCCTAGAAGTAACATAGGATCATCTGATGGCCTGGGTAACCAAGAGTGTGGTCCATAGCCCCTATTGAAGCATGGCAATGATGCTTTTGAGATCTTCTCAGTTCTACCCTCCACACTGTCTGCCAATGCCTCAGTGCCCTTGCTGCTTCTCTTCTTCTTTCTTCTCCTTTTCTTCCTTCTCCTACTCCTCTTTCTCTTTCTCTCCTTATTTTGCTTCCCTTCAGGCAGAGATAAACAATGGTAAATGGGCATACTCTGGGAAAGTGAGATGGAATGCTATTGCTGACAGAGATTTCTGTCCTGCCCAGTCCTGTAGCCATTCAGTCCCATAGAAACACACAGAGGTCTACAATAATTATAAACTGGTTGGTCTATTAGCTCAGGCTTCTTAATTAACCCTTACATTTTAAATTAACCAATAATTCTTGTCTGTGTTAGCCATGTGGCTTGGTACCTTTTATCAGGAAAGCATTCTCATCTTGCTTCCTCTGTGTCTGGGTGATGACTGCAGACAGCCTTTCCTCTTCCCAGAATGCTCCTAGTCTGGTTGCCCCGTCTATACTTCCTGCCCATCTACTGGCCAATCAGCATTTTATTAAATCAATACAAGTGACAAATCTTTACAGGGTACAAGACCACTGTCCCACACGCTATCATTTGTAGCCCTTGTTCTGTGCTGTGGTGTAAATATTTCCACTGTGGCCAGATTCCCTCCATGGCCAACTTTAAGCCCTCAACTGAACATCAATCAGCTTGAAACACTGCAAATTCTACAATGGACTTCAAACTATACATCTGGCTTCAGAATATCACTATAGCAGCACCCCCTTCCTCCCTAACTCTTCCTGAAGCCCTCTTTCCCAGGCACCTCCTGCCTTCTCACGTCTTATCTTTGATTAAACTAAATTTACATAAATGTCTATGATTTGAAAGTTTTCATCTTAGGATGTTTATTTCCTCTACTCAAAAAGAAATAACAGTAAAAATCTCATGGAGTTCTGCCTACTATAAACATTTCTTAGAAGGGGTTTTGGTGATTTAGTTCAAATCTTGGTTTTACAGATATGGAGAGTCTGCTTGGAGAGTCAAGAGACTTGCCCAGAGGCACACAGTCAGCAGTAACTTACCATGTTAGAAGCCTGCATTCTCCTGGTCCCTGACTTGCTTTTCTAACACATCTGAGCATCCTTCTGCTGTGTGTGTGTGTGTGTGTGTGTGTGTGTGTGTGTGCACGCACGCACGTGTTGATCCAAAATCAGGTAAAAATTGCATACCTTAATTGAGAAGTTAAGATGAAAAGGATAAAACTATTGGCATGGAGGAGGGAACCCTACAAGGTATTTTGGATCTGCCTCCTCAACCTGTAACTGTGAGTCAGAATCTTAAATGCTTTGAGCGTTAGCTTTATCCCTTTAAAATGCAGATATTATGAATATTTGCCTCGCACATCTCACAGGGATATTACTAAGATCAAAGGAGATAAACGGCCAGCAAAGTGTGTCTACTGTAAGGAAACACAAATGGCTCTTAAATGCAGATGACGACTCACCACCTCATTTAGAATAAGAGAAATATAAATTAAAATTACACCATGGTAAACAATTTTCCCACCTATCAGATTGGCAACAGGCCAGAAAGTTGATACCACACTGTAATGGCGATGCTGCGAGGAAGTAGGCACCCTCATCTTTCTCATGGGAAGAGAAATGTGTATAACCTCTACAGAGGGTAATTTGGCAATAGCTGTCAATGTTTTAAATACATAGCTCTTCTGACCTAGCAATTCCACTTTTGGGAATGTATCTTATAAATATATTTGCATAAGTGCCAAGGATCTGCTTACAGCTCTTTGTTATGGTGATGCTCGCATCACTATAACAGGCAAACATTTGAAATGTTCAGTGCTCATCAAGAGAGGTGTTTCTGGACCGGGGGTGGGGCTCAGCTCTGGAGGAGCCCTTGACTACTATCCTGGAGACTCTGGGGTCCACCCCCAGTAGTGAATAAAAGCAGATGTCTCTTTAAGATGCTTTCTCTTCCCATCCTGCCCTGATTAGGAGCCATTAAGACACCATGTGACTTGCTGCCTGGTCAGAAGTAGCTGTTTCCAATCAGGAGGGACCATGTGTCCTTTGAGAGTGCTGTTTGTGTGGTTGCTGAGTTCCCTGGACTTCTTGCTTTTGGGGGACCCTATTCTGATGCTTTTCTGCTCCTCTCTGAGGGGCATCAGCCTATCCCACCGACATCTTGACAGCCCAGAAACAAATCCTAGCAGACAGAGGCCTATCATCAATTAGAGATAGGCAAGGGACTTACTATCTATAGAGAGATCTGCAGGAGGCGGGGCTGTTGGCAAAGGGAAGCATCTTGTCTCCAATTAAAGTTCTAAGGATTCATCTTCCACTCAGCCCCCCTCAGAAATTGACATTTATTAGGTTGTCAAGTCTGATTTTCCTCCTGGCCCTTTCTCGCCCTCAATATTCTCTCTCTCTCTCTCTCTCTCTCTCTCTGTACAGACACTCAAGTGAATAAAATACCTCTGTTTTTCTGTTCAAAGACCAAAACTGCTGCATTCGATCTGGTTTCTTGGTTTTTGATAGATGGGAAGGTGATGCCTGGAGAGGGGGCACAGGCCCAACTCTGCTTAGGAGGTAGTGGTTGGAGGCTCATGGTAGGCCTAGAATCTGAGGTGAAACAGGTCTTGTGTAGAGTCAGATTGCCAACTGTGTGTTGGGAGAGTCCCCCCACCATCAACCTAAAAAAAAAAAAAAGTCCCCTGTGTGCCCTTCAATCTGAGTTCCATCCCTGGATACTCTCCCCTGTGTGTTTATTGAGCCCTGTTCCAGGTCTCTCTGCAGTGGATATATTCCTCTAGGAGAGAAACTCACTAAACCACGGATATCCTAGGAACACTGAACTCTGAGCAGACTCTGGAAACAGTCTGAACTCTTGTAGAAAGGAAGCCGAAGAGCAAGGGATTTGCCCAACGTCACTCAGTGCGCTGGTGACAGCGATGTGGTAGTCACCTGGGGCCTCTGACCTGAAGATCAGTGGACTTCAGTTTATCACAATGCTTTTCTTTGGTAACAAGAGTTAGCCTGGCTGGATGTGAGCTCAGGGCCTCCAAGTGAGAGAAGACAAACAATAGGGCACAGAGGCAACTTGCCTGCACTGTCATTTTGCTGGTCGCTGCGGATGTTGTCCTTTTTGGTTTTATTTATTTTGGGTTTATGATTTGGGGTATGTACTATGGATTTGTGGCTTTGACTTTCCTCACTAATTTTTGTGATTTGTGTGGGTTGTTTTCTGGTTGGTCTATTATTCATTCTTTTCTTCTCCTTTAGTGTTAGGTTTGGCATAATGGATTCCTTTCTGGCTCTCCTTTGCTCCTTTGTTTGCCTATTCCTCTCCTGAAATCTCCTCCTCCTCCTCCTCTTCTTCCTTTCTCTCTCTCTCTCTCTCTCTCTCTCTCTCTCTCTCTCTCTCTCTCTCTCTCTCTCTCTCTCTCTCTCTCTCTCTCTCTCTCTCTCTCTCTCTCTCTCTTTCTCTCTCTCTCGGTTTTTCAAGTTTCTCTGTGTAACATCTCTGGCTGTCCTAGAACTTTCTTTGTAGACCAGGCTGGCCTCGAACTCACAGAGATCCGCTTGCCTCTGCCTCCCGAGTGCTGGATTTAAAGGCGTGTGCCACCACCGCCAGGCTTGACTTTGTGTTTTCAAAATGTCCTAAGTATTAATATCCTTGATGAAGGGAAGGGGTGAACTTCAGAGTTCTGAGCTCTGCATCAGTCAGTGGCAGAGGGGTGGCTCCAGAGACTGATTCTCCCACTGGCCTCAGGCTCAAGGCTACCAAATTCTAAGGCTAGCTTCAGTTGACAAGGTCTGTTCCCAGCCATTGAGGACAAGACTATGCACTACTCTTTGTGAGCTGAACCCCCTGCCGTCTGCCCTTTCGGGCTTCTCTGTGTCTAGCCACTCTGCTCTTCACAACTACCTCTTAGGACTGTCTCTGTGGCAGGATGGATTTGTGCTTGTTTCTGTTCACTGGTCTCTCAAGATAGCTTAGCATCTCAGTTTCATATATTTGGACCCCCCTGAAGATGGTGCTAGTGACACAAAATGACACAATGGGATTCCACTCCACTCGTCACCTGGATGACAGAGGAAGCAATGTCTCACGAAAACTCACAGCTCTGTGAGGTTTGTGTGGACTTGTCATGAGGGTAGGATTGCCAGGCAGTCTCTTCGGGATAGGTCATCTGTTTTCTGTTCCCTGCCAGGGAACTGCACAACCGAAGCAGTGTTCAGCTAGGCTTCTTTAGGTATGTGGTCCAACCTTTTCTTGGTACTTCTGTTCTTTTAGCTCATCTTCGTGGATCATGGAGGTTCTTCCTTTTCTTTCTTTGGAGTATTCTTTTTTTTCATTCTCTTCTTTCCTTCCTTTCTTCTTTCTTTTTTTTGAGACAGGGTCTGGCTGACCTGGAACTCACAAGAATTAGCCTCCCATTGCTCCACAGTGCTGGGATTGAAGGAGTGCACCGCCACACCAGATCTAGTCTGTTCTTTTTTCTTCTCAACACAGAGGCTCTGGACCTGACTTGATTTCAAGCATCTCATTCTGTTGCGCTGAGGATAGGTTCTGAGAGACAAGTGGTGAAGCACAGAGGGGTGCTTGCTCCTGAAGTAAACCAGCTAACATGGCAGTGGTGTCTGGGTGAATAGCAGTGGAGGTGGTGAATGTTGAGAAACCCGGTGCTTGATGGTTGTGTGAGGGCCAGCCAAGATAATCTAAGTCTGGGCAGGTCACCCAAAGGAAGTTCTTTACTTTCAACCATTATCACTTGGGACTCTGGCCATCGATGAATTTAAATGGAGTCTGGAATCTCAATAGTTTATCCTGAGACTGAGATTGCCCGACCCCCCCCCCCCCGTCCCCGAGGGCAGACTATTCAAAGGAAATGCCTGACAGTCCAACCACTTTAGATAGGATCACCTGCCAGCACACCTCACCAGGACACCCCTAGACAAATGTCAGCCAATCAGGGGCCCTGAACCTCAGAGACCCTTCACCCCCACCTTTACTACTATAAAAACCCAATTCTAATTGAGCTCGGGGTTCTCCGGATATTCCAATACGTTGGACATGCAAACTTGATTAAAATAAAGGCTCTTTGCTTTTACATATGGGACTCAGCTTGTTGGCTTTTCTGGGGACCCTGCAGATTTGGGCATAACATTTGCATGCATTGGGAGAGTGGTTTTGGGCATGGAAGAACAGAGCAGCACTGACTGACATGCGGAAGGCTGAGGAAGGAACTGACCTCTTAGTTCGGGACTTCCAAGTGTCTATGGTGGTTGAGCAATAGTCGCAAGTGTGAGTTGAGAACTCAGAGGAGTCGGCTCAGGTAAAGGAAGACGGGCATTTCTTAGTATTCAAAAGTCACAAGGCAGAGTGAACTTACTTAGAAAGTGAGCGTTTGTAGAGAAGAAAGTAAATAAAAACGTAATGCCTGGGGGCGGGGCAGTCTAGACAGCAGGATGTGGAGGAGGACCAATCAGCAAAGACAACAGAGAGGGCGGGGCCTGCAATAGGAGTGAAGGACAACCTGGGCGTGATCCTGGAACACAATCCTTTTCATTGGCTGTTGCTGGTGAAATGTTTCAACAGGAAGAGAGGCAGAAGGCAGGGCTACAGAAACTTCTCTTTTCTCAAGTAAACAAAAATCATGGGCTGAGGAGGGAAGCGAGGAAGTGCTGCAAGTTTGAAGAGAAGAGAGAAGACAACAGGGCTTTCAAGAGAGTGGGAATTTTGAGCACCACAAGCAACCAGGGGCAACTCCAGAATTTCCTTACTTTTTCTTTTTTAATTTAAAGTTTTAAATCTTTGTGCATATTAGCTACTTTTTCTGTTGCTGTGACAAAATACTAGTACCACAGCAACTTAAGGAATTAAAAAACATATTTTTGGGTTATGGTTGCCGAGGAAGATTCCATCGTGGTGGGAAAGGCCAGGAAGAAATGGGCAGGTATAGAAGCAGGAGCAGGGAGCTGAGAGCTCACTCTCTTGATCCTAAGAAAGGAGCTGAGAGAGAACAGGGGGAGACTTCTAACTCCAAAGGCTCACCTCCACTTTACTTCCTAAAGCTCCCCAAACAGCACCACCCACTGGGCACCAAAGTGTGTGAGCGACTGAGCCTGTGGGGAACATTTCTCATTCAGATCACCAGCCGTGGCCACAGGCGCCTTTCCCAAGTGAGCAATGTCACTGGCTTTGCAATCCTAGAATTGCTATCTATATTGGAGACACTGAGAAGCTTGGGCCAGTTCGGAAGGGAGCTTGACAAGGAACTCTCAAAATACTTTAGGTCAAGAAAACCTCAGTTGTTCATATAAAGGGTAAGATAAGCAGAAGCCAGGGCAGAGAGTGGGTTAAGTTTGAAGTTCTCCCATGACCCACTAACGGTAGGTCTTATGTAAGCAGCTGGAGGGGAAAAGGGGCCTTCTGGGTAAGCTGAGCCCTCCATCTTGGAACTAGTGTCATTGCCCCAGCTGTGTTCATTCAGCAGAAACAAGGCCAGTGGGGTGAGAAGAAAGGTGTAGAACCAGACAGGCGTTTGCAGAGACATGGCCAGGCCTCTCACTGAACAGGAGGGAAATTTCATAACACCTTTTTCTCACCCTCTTCCCTCTCATAGACACTTAGGCAAGTCTGGGGGTATAGCTTGTATCCGTGACTTACTTTGGTTGACAAGACACATACAGATATACAGATGCGTATGTGTGCATTGACAAGACACATACAGATGCATACTTGTGCAGACACATCTGCACATGCGTACATATGCCTTCCCCTCCAATGCACAGCGTGTGAATTTGCACATCAAGGAATCTTCTTGAAGGGGGGATGGGTGCAAGGCAATATGGCTTAAGGAGAAAAGACACTGTTGCCAAGCCTGGAGATATGGGTTTGATCTCATCCACAAGGTGGAAGGAGAGAATTGATTCTTGCAAGTTGTTCTTTGACCTCAATATGCAGGCTGTGGCATGTACGCCTTAGCATACACACACACTTGTATTTTTAAGAAGTAAAACCAAAACCAAAAGCCCCAGACAACTCAGGAGACCATGAACTTTTTGCAGAGATGTTACCATGGGATAGGATAAAGCATCTTCAAATTCCCTTTTGGGAAATCCCTCTTCTGACTGTTCTCTGTCGGGCTCACTCTTTGCATTTCAAGGGTAAGTTTGATTTCTAGAAACAGCAAAGAGTTATTGAAAACCATGTATGATGTCTAAAATGAGAGATTAAGGTTCTTATGGCCTCTGATGAGGTTTAATATGACTGGGATAAGGCTTACATTTTTTGTTTAAGAAGGAATATACTTCTCCCTTCAAGCCTATAATAAGGAATGGTGAGTAAAGTACTTAGTATAGTTTCTGATCTATGGACATTTCATAATAGGTAATTATTAATATTCTTAAACAGGGATTCTGAAATGAATGGCAACATTGATGAAAGAAATGTCATGTCCCCCAAGGTGAAGGCTTTAAAGGGACAGACTTTATCTAGAATTAGAAATTTTGCTAAGTGTGTTAAAAAAAATAGCATATTCATAACCTCATAATCTTATCTTTATTCTCCTTTATCATCTCCATAGGCAGAAGAACTAGAGGACTCCAGGTCAGAGAGAATTGCTGAAGGAGGTCACATGGGGAAGAATGAAGCCAACCCCTAAGTCACTCCTTAGGATCCAATGACAAAGAGGCTGCGAATGCTCTCCCCTCCTCTCCCCTCCAGGCTGGGATGCTGACGTCAGGGGACTGTGATGCTACTATAAGAAGTTCTTGTGTTGGACATAGACTTTTGATCCTTAAGGACAAGAGCAAATCGCTGTGGAGAAGGGAGCAAAGGAGCAACTTACAGCTTTGCATGCAGAAGAAACCAGATCGTCCTCTCCTGAGGCCAGGTCTTCATAGAATGAGAGTGGAGCCTGCAGGAAGGCTGTGGGTGTTTCTGTAGAAGGGATGTGGAGAGAAGCAGCTCACCCAGGAGACAACGAAACTCAATCCCCTCCTGCTCAGTCAGTGGCAGAGCTAACCCTGCTACGTGGCCCCCTCCTCAGGGGGCACAGGATGAGCTTTCTGGCCCGAGCTGTGCAGGGTGAAGGCTCCTGGGGCCACCTTGCCCCCACAGGGAGCAGCAGAGAGATCTTATCCTTATCTGGACTCTGCTCCAACTCTGGTGGCTTCCTCTTCTAAGCCTCCATTTCCTACAAAAGGGACTGATGGCTTGGAACTTTAGCAGCGTTTCCCATACTTTGGGTTCTTTCACTTTAGCCTACAGATCTATACCAAGACACAGTGTGTGTTCATATTTGTAGGTGTATATATGGACAGCCACATGCTGCAGCCATATGATCATTCAGCCAAAGATGGATCCAACCCATGGCAGTCAACCCTGAAGATTATATGGGCTAAGGTGTCATAACATCCTTGGTTTGGGTAAGAATGGTGTCCAATGTTTGTACAGTGATGACATTTTCATTTATTTAATTATTATGTATTCAGCATTCTGTCTGCATGTATGCCTGCAGGCCAGAAGAGGGCACCAGATCTCATTACAGATGGTTGTGAGCCACCATGTGGTTGCTGAGAATTGAACTCAGGACCTCCGGAAGAGCAGTCAGTGCTCTTAACCACTGAGCCATCTCTCCAGCCTGACATTTTCTAGTGATGCATTTCTCAGAACATAGCTCTCTCATCAAATGATGTGTGACTATATATATGATGTTTGTTCATGTATGTTTCTGAATATGTCATCTACCTATCTTAGCTATCATGTATGTACATATGTGCCTATATCCATCCATCCAGCCAGCAATTTATCTTCTTCCTATGAGCCCAAAATTCTAAGAATCAAAGTTATAAAATATGAAATTGGGTAATGAGTAAAACTCTTCCCAGTTCTGGTATTTTAAGCCTATTTTAAATGTTTAAATTAATCGTTTGAGAGCCTCACGCTTGCATACAATATATTTTGATTATCTTCACCCCTGCTCCAGTCTTTACCTCTCCACCCTCTCTCTTAACTTCAATTCCTCTTAAAAAATACCCTACTGCTCAATTTGTGATACCCATGAACACATGGTGTGTACACAAGCATGGCCAACCTGCCGGGGACCACACCGTGAAAGAAAACTGACTCTCTTTTCCCCAGAAGCCATTAGCTTTCAGTGGCTCCTTAGCTGGGGGCGGGGACCTGTGAGGGCCTGCCTTCTCCATGCTGGCCCTTGATTGGCTTGATCTTGTTCAAACCACCACAGCTGCTGGGAACTCAGAAGTTCCTTGGTCCTGTCAGGTCAAGAAGACATTGTTTTTTCAGGTCCTCCCAAACTTCTGGCTCTTACAGTCCTTCCCTGACTCTTGGGACTAACCACTGGTTTGCTGGTTTTGTGTGTAAGTCAATGTTATAGGGGAATCCACATTAAAAAAAAAAAAAAAAGGATCATTATCCTGAGACGGTTGTTTGTTCCTTGCTCTCACAATCTGGGATTGGCTGCAGAGGTTTACAGCCCATATCACTCTGTCACCTTTGTTTTTCTTTGTAGGTAACTCTAAATTAAAAAAACCTCTTTATTATTACAATCTTATGCATATGGGTGTTTTGCTGTGTCTATATCTGTGCATCCTGTGCATGCAGTGCTGGACGAGGCCAGAAGAGGGTGCTGAAGTCATTGGAACTTGTTGTGAGACTCTGTGTGAGTGCTGGGAATTGAACCCAGGTTCAGTTTCCAGTTAATGCCCTTAATGGCTGGACCACCTCTCCAGGCCCCTCTACAGATAGATAGTCTTATTTCCTGTCATGCCTTATTATAGTTTTTGAGAGTATGGGATAAAAATATGATTCATCTGTCTCTCATCCTTCTCACCTACCCTTTACATCGACCCACTGAAAGTCAGGTTCCAGGTAAACAGGGGTCATGTGACTACTCCTCTCTCTGGGAAGTGGACTTTCGGATGATTATTATTATTTTTTTCTTAAATCTTTGGGGATTTTTTCTTCATTCATCCAAAGCCCAGGGTAACATTTATGATGTTAATTTATTTTTTCTCATCAGTTTTTTGTTGTTCTTTACAAGGAAGATATTCTGGACACTTTAACTGTCATGTGACCTGAGAATGAGAGGTCGGTCCTCTTGCTTCTTCTCAATAGAGAATCCTTACATCTTAGAACAGTGGTTCTCAATCTGTGGGTTGCAATTCCTTGGTGGGGGTGGAGTGGGGTGGAAGCGGGGGTGAGGTCAAATGACTCTTTCACGGGGCTTGCGTATCAGATATCCTGACTATCAGATATTTACATTTTGATTCATAACAGTTATGAAGTAGTAATGAAATAATTTTATGGTTGGAGGACACAAGAATACCAAGAACTGTATTAAAGGGTTGTGTGAGGACCTGACTTTGCAAACTTCATTTTAAAGAAGGGGCTTCATCTTAAGCCATATAATGAGCTGGAGGGTGTGTGATCTCAGCTCCAGAAATGTGCTGCCATAGCAGAAATTTGAACAGATACTCTAAAAATGGCCAACTAAGATAGGGATCCAGGTCATAAAATTTAACGAGGTCCAGATGTTCTTGGGAGGCGTCCTGTCCTTGAAGATACCTTGTCAGTTATTAATGGCTCTTTGTTAGGTTTTCACACCCAAAAACTGACCAATGGGGTCAGAAATACCTTATCCTATGCACTTCTTACACAGTCCCAAGACAACAGGACCCGAACCCCCCTGATTACAATATTTCCCCGTTAAAAGTTCTACCCTCCCAGGGCTCCGGCCACACTCTCTGCACCCATCATGCTGGGGTACTGGAAAAGTGTTGGTCCGAACTTGAGTTTGAAGATTATTAAAAACCCTCATGTAAGCCGGGCGGTGGTGGTGCACACCTTTAATCCCAGCACTCGGGAGGCAGAGGCAGGCAGATCTTTGTGAGTTCGAGACCAGCCTGGTCTACAAGAGCTAGTTCCAGTGCAGGCTCCTAAGCCACAGAGAAACCAAAAACCAACCAAACAGACAAAAACCAAAAAACCCTCATGTAATTTGCATCAGAAATCTGGCTCTGTGAATTTGT
>JAQHUG010000126.1:529769-554888 GCA_028555095.1 Dicrostonyx torquatus
CTGCTTTTTTATTATAAACAAGAGGTGGGAATGTAATGATTCTGGGTCACTTTAAGATTTAGCCACGCCCACTCCTCTTCTACGTGTAAGCCGGGAGTTCCCGGTCCCATTGCTCTCCGGAGAGACAGACGGTCTTCTCCCGTTTCCTCCTTCTCTCTCTCTCTCTCTCTCCTCTTTCTCTGTCTCCTTCTCTCCCTCTCTCTCTCTCCTTCTGCTCCTTTCCCTCCATAATAAATGCTTAACTTTAATATCCTTCTGGTTTCATGTTCCTGCCGCAGCCGCAGCTGCCATTCGCCGCCATTGCAGATCTGACCATGCGGTCTCGACCCTGGGGACCCGTTATCGGGGACCCCAATACATATTAATTATAACAGCTTATATAGGGTCTCCTTGACTAATGGTCAAGCCCCAACTCTCAGCTGCAAGCCCACCAGAAACCACTCCCCTGCCATCAGGAACTCCTGAGGGTCTTGTGCTCAGAGCAGCTGCAAAACAAGTTGTTTGCTCAGAGCAGCTGCAAACATAGGAAAACAAGTGTTTACTCCGGCAGGCAGGGGGGTCACAGGAAATTCAGGGTCTGGGGGTCAACAGTCCCCAACATAGTGGGTCCTGCCCTCAGGAGCTTGCAGAAGCCTGATGACAATCACAGAACGGAAGGTGAGCTCTGGGTACCTATTGGTAAGCAAGCCTTTGATTTTGCTTGCCTCCCCAGTGTCCACCTCTCTGAGGATATCTCCAGGCACTGCCTCCACTTCTAAGGCAAACCGAGGCCTCTCATTCCTTCCCAGGAGGCTCTGTCCCTGTCTCTTGTTTCTAGGGTTCACTCTCACTCTGCATGTTTGAGGTCATGCCAACAACAGGAGCACTGTCCTGCAGCAGTCCTGAATGTGTGTGCTGGCCTGTAATCATCGCTTCAAAGGGTGGCAGCCAGAGCCCTGGAAGGGTAAAGTTGCTGATTCTTCAAGCCCAGCTGGAGGCCACTTTAGAGCCAAACCCCACTTCCATGTCCCATCTGCAGCCTTGTAGCTTCGGAATGTGAAGATAAACCTGTCATTTCCAGGAGCTACAGGCTGCACCAGCCACCCCCCACCCCAACCCCGCATTCCTCTGATTTCCAAGCAGAGGTTGCTCTTGAATTTGACCTTCCTCTGCAGGAATCTGCGCTGGAGCTGTAAGCAGGGCATCGGGATGTCTGGGTCATCTTTGGGTGTAGAGACTGACACCCCCCGGAGTCAGTGTTCCCTGAGCCTGTGGCCCAGGCTAGCAGATGTTCCCTGTGCACCGTCCTGAAGAGAGAGCAGAGGCCATTTCTGGAGAGTCGGAAGAGTTGTCATAAGAATAAAGTACACCTGTTGAGGACTCCTTGTGCTGCACAGTGTGCCAAAGCAATACGTATAGAATTTCATTTCCTAGAGTGTAGGAATAAACAAACTCATATCTCTATTATGTATGCTGTATATATAATATATGTGCATATATTGTTTTTTTTTCCTGTATGCTTACTCAACAACTCACATAGATATCTGAGAGCAAATGCTGGGGGACACACACTTATTTCTGGAACTTTTTTGATATGATCTTGCTGAGAAAGTATAGTGAGCCCTGAATTAGTCAGGGTTCTCTAGAGGGACAGAGGCAATAGAATATTTAATGACACATATAATTATATTTCAATATGCCAATATGTTAAATAAAAAATGTATATCATATATCAGTATATCTAAATAAATTCATAATATAGTTAATTATGTAGCAGATACCATCCAGATGTCCCACAATTCAATCCTGTTCTGACACTCTGCTGGATGTTAGTGTCAGATTCCATAAAGTCAAGGACTCACTTCCACAATGCTGTTCTCACCCTAGCCATACTTTAGATGACATTATAAATTTCAGGTCTTTTTATCCATGTTTCTTATTAACCACCTACAAATGAGAATTTTCATAACCTCTTCTCGGGGGTGTAGTTTGTTAGAGTGGCTCAAGGACTTCAGGAAACACGCGTTAGTTTATTGTAGCTGCACTAGGGAGGACAGAGTGGGAGAGCTGTGTAGCCACGGCACGTGGGAAAGGATGCGTCTGTCTTTGCGTCTATGGGTTGAGCTATCTGGAAGCTGTCCTTTTGAGATTCTGGGGAGGTTTCATTGCATACACATTATTGATTAAATTAGTAGACACTCTCCATAGCTTGGAGGTGGGCCGTGAAACAAGCCCTGCCTAGGTATTGCAGTAATCAGCCCCCTTATACTGCCCAGAGGCTGCCAACCTCCAGTTCTTCATTAGCTTACAGAAAAGCCTGTATCACTTTGGATATTTTAAGGATTTTAGTAGCTGTATGCCAGAAAACCAGAAGACCAAATGTATATGTCACTCTATCACACCATTAAATCCCCAGCTCCTTTGATGCAGGAATCTCTTATTAGCACTATTTTGTGGAGGAGGCCCTTGAAATGCATACAGACTAAGTTACTTGCTCGAGGCACAGTAACCCGTGCCTGGTTGACCATGACCTGACTGTAGGCTGGTCTGCGTTCACAGCCAGTTCTTCCTGCCACTTGCCTTGTGGACTCACCCTGCAACTTTCCTTCTCCCCAGCTCTCCTCAAGCTCCATAAATATCAAGCCTGATTTAGTCCAGAGCTGATGTGCTCATCTGTTTTCTTCCATAATAACAAATTCTTAAGACAATCAACTTAGCAAGAATAAAGGTAAATTTTGGCTCTATGTTTGTAGAGGCTTTAGTCTAAGATCAGATGAAGTAGTTAATTTTAGGTCTTGTGATTGGTGTGCTGGGTGGCAATGGTGAGGAGCATGGTTGAGCTAACTACCTTTTCATCACCAGCCTGGAAGCAAGAGAATAAGGTCGCACAGTCACTCTCAAGGGCATGCAAACAATGACCCAAGATCTCTGGCTGTTTCCCACTTCCCAGAGTTTCTATCATTTCCTTGACGTGTGACACTGGAGACCAAGGTTTTATTAACACATGGATCTTTTTGAGTCACTCATTCAAACCACAGTAGATGGTAATGAAAGAGTTTTCTGTGTTTTCCACAGCCAGTGGGGATTGGCAATGTATTGGCCAGGGAGCTGGTCTAGCACGTGCATTCTCTAGACACTGGGCTTTACTGTATATCTGGGTCACCCCACCAGATCAGGAGCAAGTGTGGATACTAGCAACTCCTCCTCTGCCCCTGGTGAATCCCTGGTGTCCCCAAGTAACTAGAAGCTCTTCTTTCCTCAAGCCCTTCTAGGCACAAAAGGTCCATCACCTGACCATTAATGGAGCTTAGTTGTTTCAGCCCCTCAGAGGCACAAGGCTCTCTCTGTCTTAGCTTTGTTGTTTGGAGAATGATCTTCCTGGAAATTTTTTTTCTTCTCTTAAAAAAGCTGTCACATATTTTCTTTGTTTTCAGAATGATTTTATTTTCTATTTGTGTGGATGTGTATCTGAGGGTGTATATATGCACGTGTGTGTCAGTGTTCATGGAGGCCAGAAGAGGGAGCTGGATCTGGGGGAGCTGGAGTTGCAGGTGGTTGTAAGTTACCCAACTTAGTTGATGGGAATTGAACCTGGGTCCTCTGGAAGATCAGCAAGCGCTCTTAACTGCTGAGCCATCTCTCCAGCCCCGTGGTGATTTTTTCAGTTCTTGTGGAAGTCAGAGATGCTTTCTGCTCTTGCATCCACTAGCTCGGACTCTGCTTAAACCCTGACAGACCTCTCTGAAATCAGGGAGAACTCCTGCTGGGAGACCAGATCCCCTGGACTCACAGACATCAATAGTAGCTTGATTAGACTCAAAATTGGGCTTTGTTATTTGGGCCCAGGAGTGGGGCTCTGCTTGAGTCCCTTTCCTTGATGCTAAATTGCCTTCCTCTCCCATATGGCCCTCTAATAGCCTTCCAGCATGCCTTGCATCTGAGGCCCATAGAGTTTACCAGTTGATTCTATCACAAGGTCCAAATTTCTTTTTAGGAAGTGATGGTCCCCTGGGGAAGTATGATTTTAGTCATCCCTTAGCAATTCATCAGGTGTCCTGGTCTGAGATGAGGTAAGTCCGAGAGGACTGGGGGAGAAAAAGCCTGCTATAGCAATTGTCTGCTCCATCTCTTGGTCAGCCCTGCAACCCGGTTCTGTTCCTGGACTCTGTCCTCTTTGAACTTGTAACGGCAGCAGTCTTCAAGGTTTGGCCTCTCTGGCATTTAGTGCTACCTGGAGACATTTTTGGTGTTACAGTTAGGAGTATCTAGTATGGTATACATGGCTAAAACCTGTCTCCTCTTTCTCTCTGCCGGCTCTACTAAGGGAGATGAATATGACCTGTTAGGGGTAAGGAATTAGCAATGCCTCCTCCATCCTCACCCCCATCTAGTAGGTAGAAAAGCCAGGACATAACTCGCTCTCCTATATAGCACACAGCAGAGTTACCTGGCCCCAAATTTCAGTGGTACTGAGGTGGAGGGAGGGTGCTCTAGGTTCTAGGTGCAGCGTTTATCTTTGAGACTGTGGCTAGCACGAATCCCAGTTCCTTGAATGTAAACTAATTTACATTCAAGGCTCAGCATCTAGGGGAGAGCTTGAAAAACAAGAAGCTCAGTGGGTAAGCTTTGTGGTTGCAGCTGAGACCAGCTCCCAGTCCCAGTGGGGTGCTGCCTTGGTGTGGCTGGTTATGTGCTCTGGGGCATGCTGTGCTCAGCGGAGGTGCTAGTTCCTTTGGTGTCTCCTCAGAGCTTGAGGTCTGGATCACCTGACTTGACTTTTTCTGAGTCCTGAGCTGTATTAGCTATGTTTCGGTTGCTGTGATCATCAGGACCAAGAGCAATTTATAGCCGAGAGTGCATTTTGGCTTACAGTTCCAAAGGGATCAGAGTTCATCGTGGTGGGAAGGCATGGCAACAAGGCACAGGGATGGTGACAGGAACAGAAAGCTGAGAACTCTCGCTGGGAAAGTTCACATACCAACTACAAGCACAAATAGAACAAACAGGAAGTAGGGCTGCTTTAGAAGCCTGCTTCCAGTCACAGACTTCCTCCCGCAAGGCCATACCTCTTAAAATTTCCTAAATAGTGTCACCAAGTGGGGACCAAGTGTTCAAATGCCTGAGCCTGAGGGGTGGTTTTCCCTTCAAACCACAGTATAAACCATCAGTAGACTTCATAGGAATGGGCACAGAGACTCAGATGCTTGTCCAAAGCTGCTTCTTGTTCTTTTCTTCATATTCCTGAGGCTCTTACCTCATCTTTCTTAGGCTTACCCAAAACTACAGTACCCATGCTCTCCAATTTTTCTCCTGTTTGAGATTTGAGAGCTGGACATAAAGGTCTCTGACCCTGAACCACTGAAAAACACCTGCAACCACCATGTTCCAGGGTGAAACTGGCCCAGGTCTTAGGAGAGAAAGGCCCATCCTCTCCTCTGCGGAGGGAAGCAAAAATGCTTTCCTCCACATGATAATGCAGAGGAGAATTGCTTACCAAAGCAGCAAAACCTAAACTCAGACCAAGTTCTCATGGACCACCACCAGTGAAAAGTACGGCAGCATCCTTAAAAAACCAGGCTCCTAGCCACGACCAGGAACTATCCAGATTCAAGTCCTCTGTGTGGTGGAAGTTCAAAGGTGACCTATCTAGGGCCATGAAGTTGATGGGTGTCAGAGCCTGAATAGAAGACAGAGCTGACTTGTAGGCCATTTGGAGTTGACCTCATCCCACATCACTGGGTCTGGGAACTCGGGGGCGGGGGCGGGGGTGGGGGTGGAAAACATTAGGAATGAAACCCAGTCCATCCCAGTTCATCTAATTGCTTTTGTGGCTAGGAAGGCTCTTACCTTCAGGCCCCAACTCTCCACTTGATTGCCTGCTAGGAAGAAGCGTAGCACTTGATAAATCAGTTCACATCCATTATCTCACGAGACCCTTGCTTGCCCTGTGGAGGGGGCGGGGCTGGGATGGTTCTTCCCGGCTTTACCAATATTGAAACTAGGGATTGAGAGGTTAAATGACTTACTCAGGGTCACATGCCTACTACCGAGAGGGCGTTAGAACCCATGTCTTTCTATTCCAAATTCCTTGGAGAGTATCAGGAGGCTGGTGAGTGGCTCTTCCTGCTCTACCTCTGTTTTGTTGCTGGAAAGTTTGGGGAGACTCTGCCCTAGACACCTTTTTCTTTTCGCATCTGGCTTCTGTATAATCTTTATTCACTCATCAACTCTCTGACTGCTCCCTGGTTCCATCTCTTAGGCCCCACACTCATGCAGGCGTTTGCCAGCCTGGCATCTTAGCTGGTTTGGCTCACCTGATCCATGCATCTGTCTCCTGGAGTTGTACTGTGATTTACACAGAGGCAGGGAGAGGCTCTGGCTGGGGGTCTGAATGCTCTCTGAGTTTGAGAATGCAGTTGCTTCTTCTCTGTTGCCCACTCAGATGCACCGTGTGACTGGGTCTTCATCTTCCTCTCTGCAGAATGGATGGTGTTGTTCTGTATTACCTTAGCTTGTACATTCATTCTGTTAAAAAAAAAAAGTAAAAAGTAAAACTGAACCTAATCTCAACAGACACTTGGTACGTTCATTTGTATATAAGCCACTTTGGGGCCCCCAGCCCTGGCAATTTACGTCTCATTATCTCTTCTTGGTGATTTCCCCTTAGACTGACCTGTCTTCTCTTTGGTTTCAAGGGCCTTTCTCCTTCCCTCCTGGCTCTAGAGATGTTCCTGGCCTTGCCCGGCCTCTGTCATCATAGCTGCAGGTTTGTTTCCTCTGCAGAACTGTCCCCAGAGTTGGGCTGATGCAAAGCCAAAGCCCAAAGTAAACTTCCAGATTCATACACGTACTCGAATATGTATGTGTTCTGGGCATTGTGCATGTGTGTATGTACATTGACTTTGACCCTGCTCTCCCTTGCTCTCCATGCCAGGGCATCTTCAGGCAACTTTCTTCTTCATTTCAAGATAGTTTAATATGCACTTTGTATAAAGACCTAGGTAAAAGTTGGAGAGTGAGGGAATATTTGTTCTTTATCCCACGCCCCATCAAGGGTTCAGACCCTGGGCCCCAAATTCTCTCAACAGGGCCCTGCATTTCCTAACATTGATGTCTCATAGAGAAGTCAGCCCTGTTTGTCTCTCTCTCTCTCTTTTTTTTCCTGCAGACCCAGGAAGTTAGGGTGAAAGGCTACCATCATCAGAATGATAGAAGGGTCCAGAGAATGAGACAGGATATCTGCTGGGGACTGTGCCTGCTGAGCTGGTTCTCTCACCCCCTTCTATTGCCTTTAAAAGGGACTCTGAGGCTGTTGGCTGGTGCAGCCGCTGAAGGAGAGAGAATGGTGAGGTGCTTGGGGGGGCTGTGTGCTGCATGCCTGCCTTGGATATAGTAGACCAAGAACGAGGCAGTTTCTTGCCTGCCTCATGCAGCACGTGACTTTGTGGCATGGTGGCTGGGATGAGTTAATGTGGAGGAGTCAGACACTGGCCAGGAGGGCGAGGATAAAGATCTGAGGAGAGCGTTGGAAGGCTCAGAGGAGTCCTGGAGGTCCCTGTCTGAGCTGCAGGGTGTCTGTGGTTAGAGAAGAGTCGCAAGGACAGCAGAGGCAAATGTCGAGGAGGAGCAGAGGGGTGGCACTGTTGGATAATGACAAGGGATTAGCTGCAGGGACATGCTCTGGGACTAACTAGTTTCGCGGGCTGGCTGAGGGGCAGGGCTTGACTTCCATCCTGTCTTTGAGACATTGAAGAATGGTCCCAATGATCTTCAAAGAACTTCAGGGTGGCTGAATGTGACAGTGGAAGGCATCAGCCTGGTGGCAGTATTTTTTAGGGACAGCAGCAGGGATAGCAATGAAAGGGGAGGGGGTCTCTTTAACTGGCTGCAGGACCTCTCTGGAATCAGTGTGCCCTCTTGCCAAACGAACTCCCTTAGTGTGGATGTGAAAAGTGAACGGGACGATGGGAGCCTTAAAGATGAATGAAATGATCATGTGATGTGTGCTTTTTGTCCATTATCAAGAGCAGGAAGGAGGGGAACAGAGCTGGGTCAGGTCTGAGCGAGGCAAGTAAGGTTGCAGATGTGATATTTAAGGATCTTCCATCTTCTCTTCAATTCCATTCTGGCCCCTCCTCCATCATGGTCCGGGGAAGACCTACCAAGGGGTATCTGTCACCTTACTCAGCAGGTCCTGAAGTTAAGAGCTGGCCTTCATTCATGTGGGAGAATCAAATAGTTTTTGTGACCAGTGGGCAAAGGTGTCTTTACTGGCTGGCTGAAATCATTTATCTACACAAGAAAATAATTTTTTTTTTTAGGTTTCTGTTTCCTCCTTTCACTTTTTTTTTTGAGTTTCCCTTATCTTTTCTGTTCCTCCTGTCCCAAGATAGGACGTAGACTTCTAGTTGATATGATCCCCAAACTTATGTGTGCCAGAAACACATTTCTAACACATCTTTAACACAGACCAATGACAGCAAGCGTTTGAGAAGAGGCCCAAATGCTATGAATTAAAGAATATAGGTGCAATTGATAGAAACTGGCTCCATTGGGATGACAGAGGTCGATGTAAGGACAGGATGTGGGAAGTGTTGGGATGTAGGAGAGATGGACCTGCTGATTCAGCTGGGAGTGTGAGCTGCTCTACTTGTTTTAGAAAGTACTGGCCAGCCTTGTCTACGAGAGCGAGCAATCTGGCAAACCTAGTGCTAGTTATCTGTTTAACTACTTTAGTCGCGCCATATGTAATGCCTTTACAGGTGACTCAGTGCTGTCACAAAGGAAGTGGTTAGTGATCTCCAGAATGGGTGTCTGTTGAAAGGATGGAAGGATGTGTTCCCTCTTTCTCTCTTATTCTCACATGCTGTCTTTTGCTTTCTGTCATGGGATGATGCCGGGTGGGAGTCTTTTTCACCTCGAATATCCCAAACTCCAGAAAAGGAGGTTTCTGTTCCTTACAGTGGAATTCTGTTATAACAGCACAAATAGACTAAGATGGCAACTCAAATAATTGTGGATTTATTGAGCTGAGTAGGCATGTGCCTTGTGGTCCAAACTGTACGCTCCTGGGAATGAATCCTGCAGAGAGTCTCCGACCCAGGCCGAAGGGGGCATGTGGTGAGGGCAAGGGACTGGATGAGAGCTAGAAGAACAGATTGTGATGAGCGTTCACTATGGGACCCTATGCAGTGTTAGAACCAGCTAGCCAGGTATGAGAGCGCCAGGGGAGTAGTATTCACATGGCAATATCATTTGTGAACATCCATTACACTCAGAATGATGCTCTGGTTGACAAGGGTATGTGTGCACTTAAAGAATGCTGCAGACACACCCGAATGGGTGCCTATGAGCAGAAGATGAACTGACGTGGTGTTGCCATTAGTTTTAAATGTCAACTTGCTACAGCATAGAACCATTTGGGAAAAGAGCCTGAATGAGGAATTATCTAGATCAGTTTAACCTATGCATAGGTTTTTGGGGAGGAATGTCTTAACTGTTAATTGATCCAGTAAGACCCAGACCACTGTGGGTGGCACTATCCTCTAGGCAAGGACTCCTGAACTGTGTGGGTGAAGAGGAAGAGTGAGCTGTCTTCAGTGAGGAGGTTCCTCACTGGAATCAGGAGGGAATGCCCGGTGGTGAGGATAGGGGAAGAATTGGAGGGGAGCAAATGGTGGCAGATTTGATCAGAACACAGTATATGCATGCATAAAATCATCAATAAAAGACAGAACCCAAGAAAGAAAGCATGACAAAAACTAGCTTCAGTACCAAATGAGAAGGAAGCAAGCAGGCAGCCCAGTCCCGTTTGTCTTTCTCTGCTCTCTGGGTGTGCTGTGACGAGCTGCTTGAGTTCCTGCCTTGGCCTCCCCTCCACCATGGACTTCTAGCCTGGAGCTATTAGCCTAATAATCCTTTTCTACCCTGTGCTGCTCTTCGTGAGGATGTTTTGTCACAACAACAGCCATGAAACCAGAACAGATGGAGTGGGGACAGGGTGAAGGGGAAGAAACAGGACACACAGGAGTCTCCCGTAGATCAGAAGTAATCTGGCAATGTTTTGTACACAGAAAAACGCAAAGGCCTTGACTCAGTGGGGAAATGCTCAAAAGTAAGGAAGGAGAAAGGAAGCCGGCATTTCTCTGAGGATGGCTTTGAGCCGGAGGAGAGCCTAGGATGAAGAGAGTGAGCTGAGCATCCAGAGGAGAGGGTTTGCTTTGAAACTGACTCCAATCGTTTGGTCTCTGGAAAATGGGAGCAACACAAAGTAGCTGTGACTCCTTATTACAGGTGACCAGCCTGTTGTGGGCATTCCCAAGGATCTGGTTTTCATTTCTGTTTGGTAGCACTCTAGAAAGCTATTTGGTGCTCTTCAGGGGAGCTCATGCACCTCCAGCCACAGGTCAGAATCAGCGTGGGCAAGGCTGGTAGGCACTCAGGTACATAGCCTGGTGTCTAGGCTCACGTTGTGGAAAAGAGCAAGTTGTTTTTTTTTTTTTTTTTCTTATAGCTCAAAGCAGAGAGTACGGGATCACTATGCCTCAGTCTCTTCAGCCATGGCGATAACAGTTCCATAGGCCGAGACAACGGTACTCATGTCTCATGACTCTAGAGTCCGGGAAATCCAGGCTCCAGGTACTGGCAGACTCAGTGTCTGGTGAGATCTTGTTTCACAGATAACTATCTTCTCTCTGTGTTCCAACAAGGAGAAAAAGGCGAGCAAGTTCTCCGGGAACACTCTTGCATGAACATTAGTCTCATGGTGAGGCTCCACCCTTATGACTTTGCTGCCTTCCAAAGACCCCGCCCACTGATGCCTTCCCACTGGGGCTTAGGATTTCAATTTATAGATTTTGTAATAGCATAGATATTCAGTCTAGAGCACAACCGCTCAACCTTCACGCTTATCAGCATATGCACATTTGGAGGTGTTATTGATAAGAGGGACTCGAGGATAAGAATTTTGTAAACTAGTTCCAAAGGCTTAAGGACCACATGGTAAGGTGTGGTTACACTTATTCCGCATTTTGAGCCAGCTATTGATCGACTGACTGAATTTTGGTCTTAGTTACTGTCTTAATCGCTTTTTGGCTGCTGTGATAAAATCCTGTGACCAGAAGCAGCTTATGGAAGGAAGAATTTATTCTGGCTGCGGTTCCAGGGCTGGGAGTTTATAATGGTAGGCGAGGCAGTGACAGTAGGCAGCTGGAGCAGGAAGCTGAGAGCTCACATGTTTAACAGCTATCACAAAGAAGAGGCAGAGGACTGAAGTGGGTCAAGGCTATGGACTCTCAAAGCCTGCTTCAGTGACCTACTGATGGAGGCATCAAGGATCTATCTCCCGAAGGTTTTACAACCTCCCCCCAACAGTGCCACCAACTGGGAATCAATTGCTCACATACACAGAGGTGGGGAGAGAACACTTCTCATCAAGCCACCGTGATTACTTTGGTGTCACTATGACCAAAAAAATAACTTAAAGACATTTTGGCTCATGGTTTCAGACTGTTGGGTCTGTGGTTGCTTAGGCAACCATGCAATTTTAGAAAAGGAGGTCATAGCAGCAGGAAAGTGTGGTGTAGGATGTCAGAGTCCAAGACAGATAGGAGGCAGAGAGTGACGGGAAGTGGCTAGAGATACCATACTGCTAAGAGCCTACCTCCCTAAGAAGTGACCTACTTCTTTTCCACCTCTCAAAGTTTTGAGAAGGTCCTAAAATAGAGCTACCAGCTGGGGACCAAGCATCCAAAATATGAGTCTGTGGGGGATATTTCAGATTTAAGCCATAGCAGATAACAATACTTTATATCTATATAGAAGAGTAGGCCTTATATACACATTTTTTTCACATATTTTACTCAGTTCTCCCAACCACCAGAAAGGAGATATAATTATTTTTTCCCATTTTGGTGGTAAAAAGATTGAAGTCTTTTTACGGGGTGTCTGATGTCACACTGTTCTGGCCTCCCATTGTGCCCTTTCCTCTGTGTTAAGCAATGGGAGTGATGGACATCACCCCTACACCTGTCACCCAGGAAGGTGCTAGTCTACTGTTTAGTTCCCTTCGGAAGAGTACATGGGTCATACTTGCTGGGCTCTATCCCTAGCTGCCTCTGGGACTGTGAGTGCCACCTTGTTCCTCTTGGAACTCAGTGTTAGCTCTCCATGGTGTGCTCTACTTATTGGAAAATGGAGCAGTTTAGAAAACAGAGAGCAGCCCATATAGTTCCACCATGCCCATCTCAAGGCTCAGCCCTGACTCTCAGGCCTGGTTCTAGGTGAAAGACCCATGGAGGCTATGATGGTGGAATAGGTAGGTGCAGGGGTGGGGAGGATGGATGCTCAGGGTTTCTTGATTTCTGCCAGGAATTTTGAGGTCTGTTGAGTTCATGTAAGGAGTCCTATGGTTCCTGTCAGCCTGAGTGAGGTTTCTGGGTCTTCCCCAGGGGATATTCAGCTCCAAGGCAACCAACTCTAGGTTCCAGAAACAGAGCTTTCCTTTTTTAGCCATCCCCCTCCATGGTGACCCACTTTTGCTGCTAATACCTACAGGTACTTTGGCCACTTCCCTGAGTTGATTTTCTGAAGGACGGGCTCCATGTCCCATCTTGGTTCCTTTCACTGTGACCTGAAAGCTCCTTACAGGGGCACCAAGCAGCTTTGGGAATGGGAAGGTCTCTAAGGGTCCAGGGCCACTAAGTAGGTACCCCTGGAGCCACCATGCCTCCTCCTGGCCTGGGACCCTTGCCTGGTTGTGAGACAGGAATGAGAATTTCTGTCTCTGACTTCTGAATTCCCCAAGACTTGTGACGGCAGAGGGAGAGGTGGGATCCAAAGTTTATAAACAAGATGGAAGGATCATATCGGCACACCTGTTTGATCATTACTTGAATGTGTAGAGCTGACTTGTGAAGCTGCATGTCTAGCTGGAATGCCTTAAGGATGTGTGGGAGTCGGAGTCTGCAATCGCGGGGTAGGCAAAGAGAATGCCTGTTCTGTGATGATAATGAATGGAGAGCACTAGGCCCTCAACAGGAGCAAGGCACACTCCTGCTGTTCTCATCTATTTTCTGCTGCTATAACTGAGTGTCATAGACGAGGCTTTTTTTTCTTTTCTTTTTTTCTTTTAGAATACAAGATTTTTCTTGTTTTAAGTCTGGAAGCTGGGAAGTCTAAGAGCGTGGTGCCAGTACCTGCCAAGGACCTTCTTGCAGTATTATAACACAGTGAAGGGTATCACATGGTGACACAGGACAAATAAACCAGCTTAGACCTTTCTCGTCTTTATGTATTCTGTACACCATAATATCCAAGCACTCCTGCCCCCGCAACCCCATCAGGGAAACAGTGTGAAAAAGTGAGATTCACAAGAGTCTTGTCTATGATCTAAGGGAGTCCTATCTGCCCGGGACCACACGGAGTCCAGCAGAGCAGAATCTGGAAGGCAAGGGTAGGCCAAGCCAGCTGATTCTAGATCTAGGCAACCTGGGAGACACGCAGTTGCTTGGGCATCAGGGTATAACACTGAACGATGCGGTCAAGGTCAGAGATGCAGAGGGAGATCAGGGCACTGCACGTGTCTCAGAGAACTGGTAGCATCTGTCTTCCCTGCTGCCGTGAACCTGAGATGCACTTCTCACCCTCTCTCCCTTACTGCGCATGCTACCACCCTCTGAAGTTTGCCTTCACACACCATCATGACAATCATGTGGTACCTCTGTTGTCCTAGAGATTGACGGAGGGACAACTGCCCTTGGCAGGTGTTGGGCACTGAGAGCTCTGGCTCGCAGGCTCCTTCCTTCTTCATCAAATGACTCAGCTCTCTTCAAGGGCAGCACTGCCGCTGGCTGAGGGACTGAGACCTCTTTGTACTTCTGCCTGCCATGGTCCAATTGGGAAATGGCTTCTTAGGACAGGGCAGCACCACAAGGCCTTCACAGATATCATCCATGGAAGGTGGGGGAAGCCTCACAGGGTCAGGGAAGCCTCACAGGGTCAGGGATGTGGCTGGTTTAGTCTCCATCTCTCTCTGTGGCCTAGCACTTAGCCCATAGGAGAGGCTCCAAATGTTTCTGAAGAATGATTGAAAGCATGTAAGCACTTTGTAAATCACAAAGAATTTACCAAAGTTACTTAATATGCTTCTCCAGAGAGTACGCCTGGGGCAAACACTTAGTGAAGGAAATGGAGCTGGATTTCAAGGTAAAGGCCAGGCTGGAGCTGCTCCTGTGGGGATGCTTTTTAGGGGAGGAGGTGGAGGCCATACCTGCTTGCATCCTCTCCTCAGGCTCCCTTTGCTCTCAGAGTTCTGCAGTGATGCAGTCTGTGTCAGCCACCCAGTCATCTTCTTTTCAAGGGGAATTTGCTGTCCCCTCCCCTGTAATGCTTTTCCTGATTATAAAATCAATTATTGTAAAATAAACAACAAGGAAATGTTTCACGTGGAATGCGAATGGTCTCTTTCCATCCACCCACCCATCCATCCATCCATGCATTCTTCCATTTATCAATCCATCCATCCCATCCACATGCGAGTTGAGGTAGCCACTTTTAGTGTATGTCTTTACAGATATTTTCTGGATGCATGCACCAAATATTTACTTTATTTATTTATTCATTTCTTCAGAAGCACAGCTCGGTAATTTTCTTATATCACCTAGCAACATATCATGGACATTGTTACTTTTTAAATCTATACCGCATTCGTTTTAATGGCCATTGATGTTCTACGCTATGCACCACGCATCGCTTATTTAACCAGTCCTCTGCTGATGGGCTCTGGATGGGGTGAAATGGAAATTGCATTTTGAAGGAGTGAGTGTGTTGAGGGTGATGGTTGGCTACAATGAAGGCTTTCTTAATGGTAGTATTTCAGGTACGGTGTGAAGCAATGTTCCTCTCCTTCCGCCTTCCATCTCTTTCTCCCTGAGCTGCTATTATTGAGGTGGTGAAATGATCCTCTGGTTTCCTTTCCCAGCGGGAGTGAGGCGGTACCCCAGGTCTTGAAGTATCTGGACCCACCCTCCTGCCTTTTCCAGAACTGTGAGCCTGGCCCCTGGCCTGGTGGGATTTGGTCACTTACCTACTGGGCTCGGACCCTCTATTTGCTCAGCTTGGGGTTTGGCAGAGGGTCTTGACTCACCCTGGGGGCTTAGGGGAGGGCAAACAGTGGAGGTGAGGACCAGATGGAGTAAGGAAGGTAGTGGCTTGTTGGAGAGAGAGAGATTAGAGAAGAGGTCATCCCATCCTAAGAGAAGGCAGCCAAGCGGATAGCACTGCTATTTGTCATGGCATTTGGCATTTGGGAAATTCAGTGATATAAACAAGGCCTCCTATTCTGTTGACTATGAATATTCATGAGGGGTTTTCCCCTTGGAGCAGCTGGGAATTCCTCCAGACTCTTTAGCCAGCTCCTTTATTGGCTGCAGGTCTAGGATGTAGTCCTTCTACATTCTGACTTTCCTCCCCACACCTTCTTCTGTACCCTCCAAATCTTTTGAGTATGGCAGAGGCAGAGCAAAAGGGACCAATCCTGGGCTCCCCAATGAACAGGTTTGGATCTGATCTCCCCAGCCCTATTGCCCCCCTTTCTCTTTGGAAACTCATGACCAAGGTTATCATCAGGAAAGAACCTGTGGAGAAAACTACAGGGCACTGGACATAAATCTTAGACATGGTTTAGAACAAATGGGGAAACTGAGGCCAACAATATAATTGCCTAGCACAGGTCATTTGGTAAGGTAACAGAACTGTAGGTTGTGGAACCAGACACCTGACAACTTACTGCTCTGTGCCCTCATAATGCCAGATCAGCTCCCTTGCTGTGCCCCCAACACACCCAGGTTTAATGTGCATCTCACCAGCTCAACTGGATTTGGGACACCAGGGAACACCCCTCAGGTTGTATCTATGTGGCCATTTCTGGAGAAGCTTAACTAAGGTTGGGACTTACTAAGTGTAAGTGGCTCCATTCCATAGGCTGAAATCTTCAGGAGGGGAACTCCAGCTTTCACTGCTCTCTGACTGGATACACATTGTGACACACCTTGTGTGTCTGCTGCCACAGCCTTATTACCTTCCCCGCACTAATAGGCTGTACCTTCACATCGGTTCTTATGTGGAGCCTGGCCTCTGCCCCAACAGCTGCCTCTTGTCCCTGGACCTTGAAGCTCTATTTGGTTCCGTGTCATACTTGGCACAGATGTTCTATGCCACCTATCTTTATAGAGGCATGAAGTTTCTAAGTGTCAGGTGGGGCTATCTTTTTTACACGGACCCAGAGTTGTATGGACCTGATGCCTGGGACTGGCTTATAGGGAACCCAGGAAAGAAGGTGTAAGTGAGGACTGTTTGCCTGGGGAAGACAGCCAAAGCTGTCAGTGTGGATTGAATCAGAATGAGATGCAGAGAAGAAAGGAACTCCACAGGTCATCTCTGGGCCATTGGATTTACACTCTCCTTGAAACAGCCACTGAAACTTTTTCTCAAGTGAAACCTTATCCAAAGCCTTTTAAATAAAACTACAATAGCAGTACTGTTCGGGTGTGGGTAAGACAAGGGGCCTGGACTCAGCTCTTCAGCCACCATCCCTAAGCAGGTAAAACAATACACTCCTCAGCTGACTTACTATGCAGATGAAGGGAGGGAGCTCAGATAGGCATGGGGTTTACCTGATGTGATCCAGCCTGGTAGTGGCAAAACATAGAATCAGGGATGCTCTGGTAGGCCCCGCCCTGATCTTGAGAACCCCTCAGTGTTCAGATATCCTTCTCTTCCTTTCCCAGACTTCTGGGAATTCTATCTGAAATCCAGATGAGGGCCCTTGGGCACTCAAGGAAGGATGCTGGCAAAGGGGAAGATGTGTAGAAGAGGTGATCAGAATGAGCCCTCTTGGAAGAGGGTTTTCATCTGCCTGGGGTTTGTGGAGATCCAAGAGGGCAAACAGGGGTGCCTCATCAGGGACTGAAGGATACATGGATTCTCACTCAGTCTTCATTTCCTGTGCCTTCCAGTGCCTCAGTTTCCTCATTTGGAAGAAGAATCCCCAGTGTTCTCAGCGTTTGCAGCCTGGTGAAGTTGCTGGGAGGGTAACAAGTGCTTTGCAAACTATTGGGGTCTGGACGAGACAGAGCGAGTGCATTCATGTCTATTCCCTGAATCCTGTGGAGCAAAGAAAAGAATACGAATGTCTTGCTTTTGGGGGTTTGATCCATTTCAAGCAAGAACTGCCCCAGACTGGCAGGAGGGTGGCCTGGAGACAGGGGGTGTCAGAAGCCTCTGAGTGTGGAGGTGGGCGAGAGCATCAAGACCCTTTACACGAAGACCAGGAACAGGAGCTGCTTGTGGCTGTACAGGAGTGCCTCCCTGCTCTCTTCAAGCTGGGCTAGGATTCCAGCAGGGAGGAATGAGTCCATTAAGCTTTGATGGCCAGTAGCCCTGGTCACTTAGCACATCTTCCCTTGGTCTTGTCATGAAAAGACCTCTAGCAGAGGCTCCTAAGTGTCAGAACCTGGCATTAAATGTCATATAAGGCATTCAAGTGACTGCGCCCTTATATGAAATAATTTTGCTTTTGTAGAATTTGAATTTCTGAAATTACTGGCCTGTAGAATACTGTATGCCATTTTTGTCCCAGAGTCTTAGTTTCTTTATCAGTGAAATTTGAGAGTAAGAGTGATGAAAGAGTTTCGACGTAATTATCACTAAGGACACTGTAGTTCAACATTGATGTTTCAAGTTTAAGAATTCTTGTAGAAGTGACTCTTTCCTACTCTGACAGTGCAACAACTCTTTATTCAATTCCAAGGCAACCCTGCCACCACCCCTTCCACATTTTGATGAGAGGTTGTTGAGAGCTGATCATATTCGTTGAAGTGGTACCCAAAACCCCACTATACTTTTCTCATCTGCGAATGTCATATATTGAGAATCTATTCACATATTCATCTACCATTATAACATCTATACTGTTACTTGTCTACCCATCATCCATCCATTCATCTGCCCATGCACAATGCATGCATGCATGCATGCATCCATCATCCATCATCCATCCACCCATCCATCCATCCATCCATCCGTCCGTCTGTCCACCACTCACCTATCTATTCATTATCTATCTACCTATTCAGTTATCCATCATCCATTCCTTCCATACTTAACTGTATGTATTCATCCACTCAATTATCCATCATAAACCTATCCTTTTATAAGTATATCCATCATCCATGCATCCATCCACACTGCCACCATTCACCCATCTACTATCCTCCTATCCTTCCACTGCCTACCCATCATTCATTCATCCATCTTATAAATGTATACTTGGAGTGCCCATTATAAACCAAGTACCCTGCCTAGAAACATACAGAGATAGGAAGATGTAGCTTCTTTATCAAGCAACCCACTGGTTGAGAGTAAATGCGTGACAAAGAGCAACTATAATACACAGCACAACAGAGTTTTCAAGTTAGACTTGATTCCTATTTTTACTATTCACTTCCCAGTTACCTATGTGCTTTTATGTGAGTTACTTAATCCCCTCTGAATCCATCTTTCCATTTGTAAAGTGGAGATAAGCATACAAGGCATACTGAAGGTAAAATAAATTTCAATAAGCGTTATTCTTTCTCCATAAGAGAGGCACAAAATCACAGCACGGCAACACAGGATAGAAGAGCATGCTGAGGCTTGGATGCATCAAAGATGCTTCCTAGCATGGTGGACATCTGAGAGAGGCATACTGAAGGGAGAGGATTCTGTGTGAGCCGAAACAGGACTGCTTAGCGTATCACTACAAAGCAAAGAGCATGGCTTGATTGTGGAGGTGTGAGGAGTGCCAGTTGGAGGAAAGATGCATGGGCTGGAGCATGGAAAGATCACTGGCTGCTAGGACTTGCCTTTTTGGGGGACTCACAGAGGGTTTTTGAGCAGGAAGAGTGGGCTGTGACTTCTTAGTTCTTTGGGCAGAGCTGGAAATTCCTCCATGAACCACAAAGCAGGATCTGCTGCTGCCACCATCACAATGTGAAGTCCTCTCTAACATGTGGTCTCTGTTAGCGCCTGTTCGTGGTTTGGTTGCAGGGCTCTTGTTTACCACAGCAGTAGAGACCAAGGTAGGATAGGGATGGAGGAAGGTTGCGACAGGTTCTCAGGAATGGTGGTCTCAAACTCCTTGCATAGCTGAGGATGATCTGGAATTTATGAACCTCCTGCCTCCACCTCCTAAGTGCTGGGATTACAAGTATGCACTACTGCACATGAAGTATTCAGAACAGTACCTGGCACATAGAAAGGACAGACAGAGAAGGGAAGAGGCCTTCTTAGGACAGGGCTTCAACCTGACATTCCACGAGGCTATCTTGCTGTCTGCTTGTTCCGCCAGCTGCAGATCAGACTCCATCTGTACTAAGCCTCTTCTTATCTCTTCTCTTGCCCCCTCATCTCAGCTCATGTCTGTATCTTTGGACACTGCCAGTTTATCTCCCCGTTTATCTGCTAACTCTTGCTCTCTGCTCATCCTTTCCACTACCCACCCTTCCTCGCCATCCTCCCTCCTCCCTCTGGCTATTTCCTTGCTGTCTGTCCCATGGCTCTCTGCCTCTGCCCATCACTATCCTTCTATCTGTTACCTGCCCCCTGCCTCCTGCCCCACGACTTCCCTAGTCTATTCCTTCTCTTCCTGTCCACATCTCTGCCCCTTGTTTCTCCCTGCAGCCCTGGTAAGAGCTCTTTCCCAGCATTTCCACCCGTATCTCAGCAGGCAGTCACGGAGTGGAGCAATGCAGGCAGATGGGGGACTGAACACGGTCTCTTGAGGCGAGGGTCAGGCCTGCTAATTCGCCCGCTCTGGGTGGAGGAAGTGGAGGCCTCATTCAATTATGTCACATCCACTCAGCCGCTCCACCCAGATGATGCAGTGCAGCCCGCTCGACTTTCCCTGCCAGGACTTAATGGAGAGAGATCTCCTTCTGCCTGCCTGACCACAGGGTCCTCCTGGAACAGTAATGGGTCCAGCCAGTCTGGCCTTGAGACTGTGGAGCTGCTGTGATTCCCTGCTCGCTCTAATTACACCCAACGACCAGTCTCTGGAGTTTGTTCCTTTCACCTTAATCTCCCCGGAATTAAATCTCAGTGGCCCTCATTCCATTACTGCCCCTGCCTCACTGGCTCACTGCCTGCAGGAGTCAGTTTGTCCTGCCTCTCCCTTCTTGACATAAGGCCCATGGTTGTGTTGGTCAGAGAGGTGATCAGAGGAACAGGGGCTGGGACCCAGGCCAACACTGCTTTTCTGGTTTGGAGTGCAAGGCTGAGGTCACTGCAGAGGAGCCGGTACCTTGAGTCTTCACTGAGTCTAGCTGTGCCAGTTGTCATAGAAGATTCCAGAGAAGTCCCACACTTTCTCCCTTCCTCAAGAAGCTTGGTTTAGAGAGACAAGAACTGCAGAAGGAAAGAATTACATGCTGCCCTTTCCATAAGTAGATGTGGATTCAGAGAACAGCATTTATTGGGTGCAGGATCTTTTGTGCACATTACGCCACTGGACGCTCACTATTCTCCTTCTCTATTTTCAGGTGGGGCAGCTGAGGCATGGAGACATTGTGTAGTTGGTGTTGACTGGTGCTCGGGGCCTTGAACCAAGCCCATCCTTCTTCCTTAGAGGCCAATATACTGGGAAGCTTATGGAATAGGACTCCGTGGGCAGAGGGTAGGAGAAAGGACCCCAGCACAGAGAGTAAGCAGAGAGGGAGACTACGAGAGGTTTATGAGTTCTTCTATGGGGTGCAAGGGAAAGGGGGCTATGTTAGAAAGGCCAAGCATTGTGTAACTCACAATAGAATCTAATCCTCAAAATATAGCAAAGGAAATCACATAGAGAATTACCAGTAGCTAGACCAATATAATGGGGTGAGTTGTGTCCTTCAAAATATATGTCTGCATTGAAAGTCCAGTAGAAGGGTTCATGGCTTTACTGGGAAGTCAGGTCTTTGCAGATGTAATGAAGACTCTCAATATGAGATCACCTGGGATTCAGTGTGGGTTCCAAGCCCAATGACTCATGCTCTCGGAAGAAAGGCTAGGAGAGACGTGACAGAGATGAAGACTATGAAAAAGTGGGGTCATTGCTACTATGAGCCAAAGAGTGCTGAGGGTCACCAGAAGAGGCAGAGAGCACTCTCTCTGTGAGTTTTGGAAGGGAGGTCAGCCTATCTGTATCTTGATTTCTGACTTTTGGCTCCCATAACTGAGAGAATACGTTCCCATTGTAAAATACTATTTTAAGATGTGTTGCAGTTGTTTATGCTGTGGTTTATTTGTTTTATGCTGCATTCTTTTATGTTGCATTTGTTAAACTCTGTGAAGCTGTATTACTTTGCCTGTCTGAAACACTTGTTTGGTCTAATGAAGAGCTGAGCAGTCAATAGCTAGGCAGGAGAAAGGATAGGTGGGGCTGGCAAGCAGAGAATCAATAGGAGGAGAAATCTGGGAAGAGAAGATCAGAGGAGCAAGAGAAGAATAAGGATATCAGGGACTAGTCACCCAGCTACACAGCAAACCACGAGTAAGAAGTAAAGAAAGGAATATATAATAGAGAAAGGTAAAAACCCAGAAGCCAGAGGTGGATGGGATAATTTAAGAAAAGTTGGCTAGCAATAAGCCAAGCTAAGGCCTGGCTGTCATAAGAAAGAATAAGACTCTGTGCGATTTATTTAGGAGCTGGGTGGTGGGTCCCCCCCAAAGAGCCAAAGAGCGAAGAGTAAAACAGCTAACCTCATATTCCTACTGCTTTAAGTCACCAGTGTGGGAGGGTTTGCCCCAGGAGAGCTGCAGGCAGAAAGGTTAGGGGCACATGCTGTTTCAAGGGCAGATTAGGACTGACCACTTTCTGAGGACCTATGAAGCCTACTGGGGCTCCCCACACACGGCTTACACAGTAGGACTGGCTGAGAAGACAGTCTCTTGCTCTCTGCTATTGGCCAGGGAGGATCTGGGAATCCCAGAATAAGGGTCTCCAGTGCAGCCGAGGTTAGTACTTTTAGGTGGAACAGAAAGCAGGTCCTACTTCACTTAGGCAGTCAATCCACGGAGCACCCCCTGAGAAGAGATTTTTTTTCTAGAAATATGCTATGGCTTGGGTTTTGTTTGGGGGAGTCTTCAAAGCTTAGGCTTTGAGAGTTTGGGTTCCGGTCTGGTGAGGTGGAGAGATGGGGGCCTGATCTGGGGCCAGTAGGTCAGTGGGATGTTTTCTTGGGTGGATGGTAGTGCTGTCACGATACTTTCTGAAAGAGAAGTGATCATATAGGAAGACAGCTGTCCTCAACTTCCGCTCTCCCAGAAATCATCCCTAAGGCCACTTCCTTGTGTGTAACTGTAGGTTAAATAAAGTAAGGGTTTTGCTCAGGGCAGGCAGACTTGACCCAGGTCAATTGTTCTGTGAAAAATGAGTGGCTTTTCTAACTTCACTTCCTCCTTTGCTAACCTTAAATGGCAACCAAGACTGTGCCTGTAAGTATTAAGACCCATTTCCCTGAGTGGCTCCTGGATCCATTTCGAACTTGAACTTAAAGGGCACAATTAAGCAAGATAAGCCTGTGTTTTGTTTCCAGGGCTTAAGACCGCCAGAAACCTCAGTGGGCATTGCTGACAGTAGAGGGAGAGGCAATTTAACATAGGGCAGGAACACAGAGCTCTGGGCTTGCTCCTAAGGTTCTTCCTGTTGGAGGTTGGGTGCATGAATGAGGGGCAGAGCAATGAAAGTGTACTCCATGCTGAGGAAGAAAGAGTGTGGGCCATTTATTTGACCACAGGCCTCTGTCTAGAACGTTCCTCTTCCCTGACTGCTGATCCACAGCTCTTTGGTTTATTTTTTTCTCTGTGGATGGTGAGATGCTTTCCCACATACCCTGCTCTTGAGTCATCCTCCTTACCAGAGGCTTCCCCACCCACACTGCTAGCCAAAGTGGGACCCAGGTAATCTTCAACTGCAGGAGGCCTGTCTTCTTCCCAGCTGGTCTCTAAGGGAATAATATTACTGAAGGTTGCCTCTGATGCCCTTTTGTTTTTAATTTATTCTTTGAGAACTTCATGCATGTGGATAATGGACTATGATTGTATCTGCTCCCCATTTGCCCCCTCCACGTCTTGCTCAACACCTATAATACAGCCTGTTAGTATCCAGGCACACCCTGGTACAACGGGTCATGCCCTGCACCGCCCTGCAGTCAGGTGTGCCTGCATAGGAGACAGTACCCTGTCCCTTTAAGAGACAAGCTCTATGCACTCTCTTCTCTCTTCCTTTCTGCCATTCTCTTTCCCCTTCCTCTCTCTCTCCTTTCTCTTCCCCTCCTCTCCTTTCAATAAACTCCACACACCAAACCATGTCTGCATAGTGTATTCTGTCACCCATTGTGGTCATCACCCACAGTGGGACCTGTCAGGTTCCAACTTGTACCAGATCATAACACAGCCTCCTACCAAAGTCATGTCCTAATTAATAACTCACTAAGTTCAATTATTGCTGCCCATATGTGCATAGGTGTGGGGACATCTATGGAAACAAATGCAACCTACACCCCAAGGAAGAATGATTCTCCCTCTACTATTAGCTATCAATTGCTAACAGCTTTCCAGTTAGTGGTGGGGTCTTAAGGTCTCTCCCATCCATGCTAGAATTTTGGCTGGCTTGATCTTGTTTGGGTCTTGTGTAGGTAACCACAGTTGCTGTAGGTACATGAAAGCCTATGATGGGGAGGTCACTGACCCTAGAGCAGAACCTACTTTTTTGTTACATAGTCAAGTTATCAAATATGCCTTCTAAATATTTGTGTTTATTCCTGTAGACCTGTGCTACTCTCAGTCTTGATCAGAGCAGCTTCTTTTTGTGTTGGGCAATGATCAATTCAATTCAAAGACTCCCAACTGGCTAAAACGCCAAGAATAATTGACTACCTGTTTGTAGATCTCAATGGGACATCTTTACCTGTTTCCCTATTACTTTATTTCTTAGCTGGGTGAACACCCAGAGCTGATGCACATAAACCCTTGCAGGTGAGCTGGGTATATTGGACACACCCTCAGCCCATTTGCACAGCTGCTGTATTTCCTTTAGAGCAGCGAAGTCACAATGATGGTTTTACGTCTCGTCAACCCTTGCTATGTTCTCCCACCTTCCTCACACATCTGTTTATGTTCTTCCCATACTTCCCTTAGGATTAATCTATTATAGCTTCCCTTCCCCCAACCATACTTTTGCAAGGGCCTGGAAGGACCTAGCTCAGCCCTAGGTGAGAAGACTGAAGCCATCCAAGGTCACACAGCCAGGGCTTGGCAAAGCCAGGGCAAGGGCAAGACTTGGAACCAGTCTTGTTATGCAGGAAGTGCATTGGTGCCCTTTTGAATTTGAATAGCCTTTGCTACACACTAGTTTCTTGGTTTTCTAGTGGGGCTTGAGCTGGCTCCCAAGGGATGTGTTTGGGGATGTCTTTTTCAGTAGTAGGAGTGTGTTGTGGGAAGTGATTGAAGAAGGATCACGTGAGGCCTGTTGTCTTGGCTAGGGTTTCTATTGTTGCAACAAAACACCATGACCAAAAAGCAAGTAGGGGAGGAAAGGGTTTGTTTGGCTTATACTTCTACAACTTTGCTCATCACTGGAGGAAGTCAGGACAGGAACTCAAATAGGGCAGGATCCTTGAGGCAGGAGCTGATGCAGAGGCCATGGAGGAGTGCTGCTTACTGTTAGGAATTTTTCCTAATGCAAGCTCTCTGTCAATGCAAAAATCCCAATCAAGCCAAATCACAACAAGCCAAATTAAAAAATATCCAGGTTTAATTCCTGCGCTCTCCTGTGGCCCCAAGGGGGAACCAGGAGGCAGCTAATGTGACCACCACGGGGGGGTGGGGGGTGGGGGGAGACCATGAGGGGACCTTCTGGGGAAGCAGTTCAAGTAGACTGATCAAGATTTTGGCGGGCTCATCTTGACACTCTTCCGGGGAGGGGTCAAGGCTTGGTGGGCACAGGGATGGGGCCTCTAAAGATGGAGGCCAGAGACTGGGACTTGGGACTTACATTCCAGACTGTTTGTATAAGGGGTAACAGGAAGCTGAGGTCATATTTTGACTAACATCTAGGTTGTCTTA
>JAQHUG010000126.1:556231-592024 GCA_028555095.1 Dicrostonyx torquatus
CTGAAATTGGTGAGAGGAACGTAAGGCCCGAGTGAGATGTTAGAACAGAATAGGTAGCTCCCATTTCCAAAAAGTAATGGACTTACCTGCTACCTGCAGCTTTACCTTAGGCTCTGATAGGGTTATGGGATATACCAAGTCTGGGCAGCGTCAATCCTCTGCAAGGCTGAGAAGTTCGAAGGCTGGCACAGTTTCAGTTGCCAATGTTGGTGAGGCCAGACCTCCATGGCATGGCATAGAGGACAAACCCGCATGGGGGCATTGTGATTTCCAGTGTCCAGTTTGTTGGCCTAGTGCCACATGAAAAGGGCCGCCCTGCCCAGTGGGACCTCCAAGATGTTAGGAATTTTTTTCCTAAAGCGAGCTCTCTGCCGATGCAAAAATCCCAATCAAGCCA
Organism: Dicrostonyx torquatus; assembly: GCA_028555095.1. Lineage (NCBI taxonomy): Eukaryota > Metazoa > Chordata > Mammalia > Rodentia > Cricetidae > Dicrostonyx > Dicrostonyx torquatus. Next base: position 556,629 of record JAQHUG010000126.1, read on the forward strand.
AATCACAACAAGCCAAATTAAGAAATATCTAGGTTTAATGGGATTCCTGCATTCTCGGGTGGCCCCAAGGGAAAACCGGGAGGCTGCTAAGGCGACCACCACTGGGCGGAGGGAGGGGGGACCACGAGGGGAAGCAGTTTAAGTAGATTGGGGGAGTGGTCAAGATTTTGGTGGGCTCCTCATGACACTCCTTGGGGAGGGGTCGGTCAAGGCTTGGCAGGCACAGGGACGGGGCCTCCAAAGATGGATGCCAGAGACTGGGACTTGGGACTTACACTTACTAACTTGCTCCTCATGGCTTGTTCAACCCAGGGCCACCAGCCCAGGAATGGCACCACCCACCATGGGCTGGACCTTCCCCCATTGATCACTAAATGAGAAAATGCCTTATGGAGGCATTTCCTCAACTGAGGTGCCTTCCTCTCTGATGACTCTAGCTGTGTCAAGTTGACACACAAACCAGCCAGTAACCCTGTGTTTGGGGACTCCAGGTTACTTTCCTGTTATGCTATTGTTCTGTGTGTCTTGCATGTTTGTGTTCAGGACATATGTACAAGCGACCTGCCTCTCACACAGTCACGTGGTACTGGAGCCCCAGGCTGCTACATCCTCTCTCTCTTCTCTGGAGCTCTTTCCCTGGAGTTCCGGCATCTCACTGTGTTCCAGGATGCCGTGTGCTGCTGTAAGGGCTCCTCTCTCCAGATGTCACAATGACCTAGTTCTCCCTGCTTTCCTTCTCTTGTGGTACCTCCTTTCTCAACTCTCTATCCTCCTGGGTTCCTCTGACTTTTTCCTGCATCTTTCATCTCTCTGGCTCAGCATCCTTTGGTAACTTCCCTTCACCCCATCTGGAGCTCATGCCCTAGTCCTGCCCAGTCCCCAAACGGTGACAGCTATCAGCACATTTACTCCAGCCATTATTTCTGTTCTCCTAGTTGACTCTGGCTGGCCACAATCAGAAGATTGACAGGGGCCGCTTTTTATATGGTTTGTCTTTCACCCAGAGGCTCAATTCCTTGCCTGCCTGCCCCTCCCCACCCCAGAGTTGCACAGAAAGCCTTTGCAGTGTCTCCAAGAACAGAGGACAATTAGCTAGGTTATTCCATTCCACAGAGCATTTATTCTTCACAACGTCATGTTGCCCACCTCAGGTAGACACAGTTTTGGTCAATTTTTAAAAATGATAAAAAATTTAGGGGTCTTGTAATGGTGAAAATCAGAGGTGTCCCTGCTCCTTTCTGAGCGCTGAGATAAGCAGGCAAGGAATGGCCTCAGGGCATTCCGCAGCCCTCACTACCCAGGACGAAGTTCAGGCTTTTTCCGTGAGGAGCCAGATAGGAATCAGGCTTTACACAGTAAAGGAAGCCTGCGGTGTACCATTCAACTCCACCACTATAGTAGTGAACGCAACTGTATGTTGCTGTGTGTGAAATCAGCTACGTCCCTCAGGGTTTGTGTGTTGAAGTCTTGTTTGAGTGCTTCAGATTGTACCTATGTGCAGACAGGTCTTTAATGAGGGAATTAAGCTGAAATGAGGTTGCGACGCTGGACCCTAATCCAAGGTGACTGGTATCCTTGCGAAGGAGGATATTATGACACAGGCAGGCACAGTGGAAGGACCATGTAAGGACACACGACAAGAAGAGAGACCTTACAAATGGATAACTCCTTGACCCTAGATCATCAGCCTCCAAGACCTGGAGGAAACACATTCCTAGTCTTCACGCATCCTCATCCGTAGCGGTTTGTCGTAGTAGCTTGAGTCTATAAACAAGGGAGTACAGCTGTTCTCATGAACGCTGAAACTTGAATTTTGTATTATTTTCACACGTCACTGTTTGACCACTTAAAATCCAAGTGAAACAAAACAAATACCCCTTTCATCCTCCCCCAAAGAAGTAGCGAACGCTGAGAGGAACACTGAATTCCAGGGCAAGGTTCATTCTTGCTGCATGGAGCAGGGCTTAGCTTCTGCCGTCACTTCTACTTCCCTGATGAAGTGGACACACACCGCTGAGTGCAGCTGAAATTGCAGGTGTTCTCCTCAGGTATTTCAGTTTTTCTCCCTGAATCATGAGAATATTGTCTCCGGGAATTAATTGTGACCCCTTGTTAATGAACTGTCTCCCCTGTGTTGTGATTATGGTGCAAGGTGGGACCTGTAGTGGGTCCCATGGCGGGTGAAAGATAAATACGCCATGCAGACAGAGCTTGAGTGTGGAGTTCATTGAGAGAAGGATAAAGGGGAGGGAAGCAGGGGAGAAAGAAAGAAAAAGAGACAGAGAGACAGGAGGAACCTGCCTCCTCAGAGAACCAGCAGAGAGCAGGAGTGGGCGGAGCTTGTCTCTTAAGGGACCTTTGCACCTGCATAGAATTAGGGTACTGCTTGCCATAAGCAGAGAGGTGGCATACTGTACCAGGTTCCTAAGGGGCAGGGCCAAGGTGTGCCTAGATGCTACACCCTATCCAGTCTCTGGATACAGGACTGGAGGCCTTTTCTCAAAATGCCTAGAAATTAGGCTTCTTGACATCTGCCATTACCTCTGTGTGCTCCTCAGAATTCTAACACTGCAGACTCTCATCCCATCTGTCCCCGGATTATGCTGTTTCTGGTTCCCAAGACGTTCCTTGTGGTAGACAGAACGCAGTCTGTGCAGTTACTGCATCTCTTAGCTCCTAACCATCTGGGATTGAGGTTGTGAACCAGGGGAGGTGAGAGGAGACTGCTCTGTTTCTGGCCCTTGGGTGTCTGAGTGCCATTCCTACGCTGGGCTTGGGGCCTGCGTGTGGAAGCCCAGTTTTGCTTGTATGTCTTGAACCCTGTGAAGGAAACCAGCATTCAGGACAGACCTTAGCCTCTTGAACTATTTACCTGGTCAGGTAAAACAGGCTTGTGAGAATCTGGGACCAGGTAGACCCTTTTCTTTTTCACCAAGGGAAGAAAAAGCAGCCTCAAGAAGCCCATGGCTCATCGGCTGCATAGTCAGAAACTTGGTGAGATCTCTTCCGAAGCACAGTTGTTTGGCTGCTGGATGCCTTGCAGCCTGAAGGGCCCTCAGGAGTGCTTGTCACAGGAGGAAAGACAGACAACACAGCCAGTCACAGCCTTCTGTGAGCAACAAGTGTCCGTACTGTTTCCTGACCTTCTACTTTTGGCAGGAAAGACCTACTTCCTGCCTAGACCTTCACACTCGCTGTTCACGTTGCCTCCTGTGTTGCTCCCTTCTGGATGATCGGCAGTTGAGGCCCAACACGAGTCTCTTTGTGGACTCGAATTGTCCTATTTCCATGCTCTTGGTCAGTGCTAACTGCACAGAGCCGTACTGTATCTGAGGAAGATGTCCAGCATCGCATGGATCCCTGCAGAGGACCACAGAGCGGGAGCTGTACTGCGTGTGCTGGTGTGGGGTCTGTGTGGTGAGAACTGCAGGCTGTCAGGGCAGAGGTATGGGTGAGAGGGAAAGAGGAAAAAGAGAGGGAAGAGGAAAGGGAGGAGACGAGAAAAGAAGGACCAGGAAATAAGGAAGAAAGGGGAGGAGAAAGAGAAGGAAGGTGAAAGGAAAACAGAAAGGAAGAGGGAAGGAAGAAAGGAGGAAGGAGAGGAAGGAGGGAAAGAGTAAGAAAGGAAGGCGAAGGGAAGAGAGGAAAAGGGGCTCAATGCTAAAAGAGTTTCTATTCCTCAGGAGGGCATAAATTTAGTCTCTGGGAGAGGCAGTAAGCAGCGTGTGTGTGTGTGTGTGTGTGTGTGTGTGTGTGTGTGTGTGTATTGACAGCCTGAGGAACACTAGCTCTGGGTGGCTTGGCCTGGGAAGGTCAGTCCATGCTGGCAGTGATGGCATCTGAACATGTGTGATAAGTGAGGGAGGGCAGGAGAGACAGCCTGTCCCACAGCCACACTGCTGTCCTTCTCTCATATTCTCCTGTGTCTCTCAGCGATGTCGAGTGGAGACACTAGGGTAGAGGAGGTGGTGGCAGGGGCTGGCTGTTGATGCCTGTGGTGACAGGAGATAAATGAAGCCATTGCAAAGAGCAGCTCCCTTTCTAGAGCCAGAGCAGCTCAACTCTTGACTTCACTGCCTGGGGGTTTTAATTAAATGTCAAATATAATTTAGAGCTGGCGTGCTGATGGGTATGTGAATGCCGAGTCCGGTGTCTCGTCTTCATGGGTCTCCCCCTGTACTTGAGGGACTTGGAGGGGGAGTTAGTTGGTGCCCCATGAGGTGTTTGATGTCCCCTCTCCTTATTCCATTTTGAAATGATTGGTAGAGTTTTATAAAAAGTTGTAATTTACATGTATGTTATATATAGAGAATGAGCCAGATTGGGATCTAGGTAATTCGGGACTTACAAAAGAGTATATTTATCTGCAGCTTTGCTTCCTATATCAGACTTACAGTGGCAAGGCTATTGACCTACATTCTCTGCGGCACCTGCACACAGGGACCAGGATCAAGCTCACCCATTCTCTAACTTCCCACTGGGAATTTTGTGGTACTGAGCAGGAGGATGCCAGGACAACCTTTGAGGTGATGAAGGCAACCAACAGGGTATATTCTTAGGGTGCATATGAGATCACTGAAGCTGGGGAGCAAAGTGACCTAGCTGAGGACAACTGGGTTGGTGGCAGAATCAAAAATGCCCTGCCATTTTTCTGAGTGGTGGTTGACTGAAGAATTCATTGCAGCCCCCATGAAAAGAACATTGAGGCTTCTTTTCAATTTAATTCAGGAAGTTAATGTAGATACTACAAAATAGTGTGAGGCCCTACTCATGGGACACCATCTATGTTGTTATTGGGGTCTTCCAGTCTTTCTTTGATTGACACAATTCTTTTTCTAAATGGGAACAGGATCACATTACTTCCTTGCTGAAAGTCTGAAAACATCTCCTTTGACTACCTTTCGACTCTGATCCTCAGTTCCCGTGAAATCCTTTTCCTTCTACTCGAAAGCACATATTGCATCCATCACCTGTGTGGAACCTGGCGTGGGCCACAGGCATAATGCACCATGCAGTGGAATCTGATGCGGGCCACAGGCATGATGCACCATGCAGTGGAACCTGGCATGGGCCACAGGCATGATGCACCATGCAGTGGAATCTGATGCAGGCCACAGGCATGATGCACCATGCAGTGGAACCTGGTGTGGGCCACAGGCGTGATGCACCATGCAGTGGACTCTGATGCGGGCCACAGACATGATGCACCATGTTAAACCTCTTTCCACCTGTAATCTCACCTCTGAGCTGGTTAGGACTGCATTAAGCTTCAAGGTCAAGCCTCTGTAATAAACAGACTATAAACCTCATGACTTGACATGCCCTGCATTCTAAGGAGGCAGAAGATATGTTTGGCTACTTAGGAATCTGTCAGAATTCACTGACTGAATCTGTCGGAGACTTTTGCAGGTCACTCTTAGTGCACCGGCCTTTCGTCCTATGTTCAATACATGATGGTTGTGAGGTGGCTATCCTGACTTGAGGTCTTTACACCCGAAGGAGGAGCAAAGGAAAGGGTGGAGGTGGGGTGGGAGTGGAGGGTGAGGGTGAGCAGGGTAGGCTGAATCCATCAATGTAGCTCCAGAACGTCCCAGGAGCAGGTTCCCCCTTAGTTCTCCTAGGTCAGCATAGCACACTTACTGCTAGGTATGAGCGCTGATAGAAACCTAACACTCTGGCAGGTGGACATAAGGATTCTATAGTGGGCACAGGCAGGCCCTGGAGGACTACTTGCGCCCTAAGCAATTATACGAGTTTCTTCTCTCACAGCTGTGATAACACACCTGGAAGAAACAACTTAAGGAGGGAGTTTTATGTTGTTAGTTTTAAAGGCAGAGCCTCAGAGTCCAGACTGGCCTTAAACTCCCCACGCAGTTGAGACTGGCCTTGAATTCTTGATCCTCCTGTTTCTACCTCCTAAGTACTGGGGTTCTGGGATTCTACTTTTTTTAAACACTACACTGGCCAAGGAAGAAAGACTATATTCTGCCTTGTGACCCTAGAACAGTTGTTTTCAACCTTCCTAATGCTGTGACCCTTTAGTACAGTTCCTCATGTTATGGTGACCCCAACCACGAAATTATTTTTGTTGCTACTTCATAGCTGTAATTTCGCTACTGTTATGAATCGTAAAGTAAATATTTGATGGGTAGGATATCTGATATGCGACCCCTAAGAAAGGATCATTTGACCCTCAAAGGAATCGTGACCCATAGGTTAAGAACCACTGTCCATCATGGTGGTGGAATGGCTGGTAGCTTGGCATCAGGAATATGAGGCATTCAGGAAGCAACGACTGACCTTCGGGATGTAGCCCAGGTTTGATCACAGGCACCCAGAGAACCTGGAAGCGAATCTTCCAGGGACCAAAGCTCCACCTGCTCTATGGAAATGCGGAAAGCAGGATGAGTGCTTTCTTTCAAGCTCAGCTGCGGTGTTCTTGCCTTGATTGACATTACCCTGTGTGTTGGTCTCTTCCTTCTCCTGCCTGGCATCTGAGACCGATTGTCTGAGGGCAATCCATCAGTTTCTGTTGTTGCCCTCAGACCTTCCCCTTCCTGAAGACTTTCCTCTACTGGAGCTACACCAGTCACGATTTGCATCTCTGTGTCTGAGTGAATTTTCTGGAAGCTTCCTCTGCCAGCATTAGCCGGTGATGGAAGAACTCAAGTCATGCTAATGAGAGTGGCTTGATAAAAAGTTCAGCTCCCCCAGAACTATGGTGGAGTTCGTTTTGAGTCATGCTTTGTCCTGGTTCCTGAAGATGCTCTATGGATGTGGGAGTCCTTCAGACATCCAGTGAAATAGGTAGCTTAATAAAACACATTTCTGGGACCCTTGTCCTTGCTTCTGGTTGGTGTTCCTCGTGCCTTTCATGTGAGCCATGCACACTCTGGCCTTTAGTCGGCTTTGCTTTTACTATGACCTCAAGTGGGACAAGCTCTCCATCCCTTCTGTACCTGCAGAGATCAGCATGGTAGTCTCTGTTAGAGCAGACCCTCAAAAGCCCTATAGAATGTCCCTTTGAGTGGATGGAAATATGAGATGTTTGCAGAGTACAAGAGAGCTAAGAATCTAGGTGGTGTTGCAGAAGTTACTTCTTACTGACCTGATTCCATCTTGAGTGTTTTCTACTCTCCTTGTAGGCAGGGTTTAGAAGAGTAAGTCTGACTGGAGGCCAGGAATAGGAATGACATATGTTACCATGGGCAGTTGCTGCAATTCTCTTCCCTGCCACAATTCATGTGACAGGATGCAAGCTGGCTAGATCTCTCGGCCCTTGCATGAAGGACAAGCACTTTTTAATGTTATCAGATTACCATGGATGTCATATGAGAGGAAAATAAATTGCATAAGATTTCGATTTCTCTGTTATCACAGGGTGATCTATTGCAGCCTGCATTACCCACTCACTAGCTCATATATTTTTTAAACTCCTGCTGTTTGGTTCTAGGTGGTAGGGAGATAGAAGTCCCTGCCCTTATCTACTTACCACCCCTGCATTTCTGCAGAAAAGTAGGCAGTTCCAATGCTGTGTAACTGTTTTCAGTTTCTTCACCCAGGTCATCTGTGGCAGCTCCATCTTGGTTTCTCTCTTTTGGTGGATCTGTTAGGCAGAGTACAGGTTCATGATACTGTTTATGGTGGAGGCCGTTGAGACCCATTGTTTTTCAACTCATAATTATGAATATATTTTCCACTGTTTTAGTATGCAACACTCATATATGAATATGAGCATGCTGCAATTAATATTTATTACTGGCAATATATTCTGATATCTTGTATTCTGTTTTGTTAAAAAATATTCATTATGAACCATTGAATTGATTTACATGACCCTCCAGTGATGTATGTCCTCCAGTGATACACATCCTTCAGCTTGGAAAGAACCAATGCAGACATTAAAGACTTTTAGGAGTTAGAACATGCAGGCAAACACTGCGGGTTATGGTAAAAGACTTCCAGGAGGAAAGGACGCTTAACCAGCATCCTGGAGGATGGGGAAGGACCAGAACCACAAAGAAAAGCCATTGTAGAAGAGAAAACTTTGAGCAAGGCTTTGGAGGACTTTTTTTGATGTTCAAGTTTCTCTGTATAGGAAACAACTGGATGAGTGATCACAGAAAATGTGGGAACAGGCGAGGGTGATATTTGAAATAGATGATACCTAGAATAGCTGGCGTGCTTGGTGAGTGTGGGTTCGGACTAATCAAAATACACACCCATATGACCCCCTAGAGCAGTGGCACTGTTATCAGCCTGACTACCACTGTGGAGAGGGGACAGGGAAGGAGAAATGTTAGTCTGTGACTAGAAGTGGGTGTCAGGAAGGGCAGAGGTAAGAATGGCAGTGTTGAGGTCCTTGTAAAATGGGACCTTGCATTCCCTGCTGCATGCTTCTCTAAAAGGGTAGCTGTGGGCCAGTGAGATGGTCAGTAGGTTACGGCGCTTGCCTCCAAGCCTGATGATCTGAGTCTGATCCTCAGAACCGCATCATGGAAGGAAATAACCGACTCCACAGTTGTCCCCTGACTTCCACACATGCACAGTTGCCGCATCGTTACACGACTTGTGTCCTGGAAAATGGGCTAGGAGCAGTGAAGGAATGAAGAAAGGACAGTCACATGGACACAGAAGAGCTGGGACTGGGTGGACTGGACTCTCGATGGAGAAGTCTCAATACCCTGGAAGCTCGGTGTGTTTATTCTACACCAGCGGTTTTCCTGCTTCCTAATGCTGTGCCACTTTAATACAGTTCCTCATGTTGTGGTGACCCCCCCAATCCTAAAATTATTTTTGTTGCTACTTTATAACCATAATTTTGCTACTATTATGAGTAATAATGTAAATAGCTGATATATAGGATGTCTTATATTTGACCACTGTGAAAGGGTCTTTTGATCCCAAAGGGGTCACGACCCCATAGGTTGAGAACCACTGTTCTGTACAGCTTAACAAGGAGGCAGGGTTCTTACATACAGATAACCAAGGAGCTAGGGTTGAACAAGGAGGCAGGTTCAGCTACTATTGGTAAGGAGTCTCGGTAGGGGAGCTGTCTTCATTTTGTAACCATCCCAGTGGGAGAAAACTGCAATGACATTTTCATCACACACTGAACATTCACACTTGGAAAGCTTTGCCACTCCTCTGTGCCTCACCTGAGGAAGGCTTTGCCATTCTCTTGGTACAGACTCATTGGTCCTTGAGATGGCTGTGCCCATGTCAAACTATACACCTTAACTCAGGGCTTCACTTGCTCCCTGCACATCGCCCATGAAACGTAATCAAAGGGGCAAGCTTATGGTCTTCACATGCATAGGCATGTGTGGCATGACTTTTGGCCAACAATGAGCCACATATACAGAGATGTCTTATGGGATTGTAAGACCATAGTAAGGCTGGGACATCCCTTTTACCTGGTTACATAAGCACTGCATGCTGTAGCAGGATCCATTGCTTTCACATTGTGGGTAATGCTGGCATCAACAAATACGCTGCCTCCGCTGAGAACATCTACCTTTATGAATAACTCAGGGTCCTTGATCATGATAGCAAGTATCTATGTTTCTTGCTTGTGCATTCACCATATTCTCCTTTTTTCTGTGGCTGTTTAGATTGAGCTCCTTATTTAAAGGTTTACTGTAAAAAAAAATAGTGGGTGGCATTAGGTCAGCAGTAGCCCATGCATCGTGTGCTTACTGTGTCTTGATTGCATCAAGAGACCACATAGGGACCATGCAGGTTTGTGTGTGTATACTTGGTGATGTTCCCACAGTGATGGAATTGCTGAACGAGACACTTCTCAGAAGGCATCCTTGTTGGCAAGTGACACTTCACTGTAATTTCCAGCTCCTTAAGATTCTGAACATCTCAGGCTCTGGTGAGGGTCCTGCCAAGAAGAGCCATGGGAGAGATGAGGTACCCAGCAAAATTTTTCTTTTTCTTTTCTTTTCTTTTCTTTTCTTTTCTTTTCTTTTCTTTTCTTTTCTTTTCTTTTCTTTTCTTTTCTTTCTCTCTCTCTCTCTCTCTCTCTCTCTCTCTCTCTCTCTCTCTCTCTCTTTTGGTTTTTCGAGACAGGGTTTCTCTGCAGCTTTGGAGTCAGTCCTGGAACAAGCTCTTGTAGACCAGGCTGGTCTTAAACTCACAGAGATCCACCTGCCTCTGCCTCCTGAGTGCTGGGATTAAAGACGTGCGCCACCACGTGGCTTATTTTTTTTTTAAAAAAGAAAACAAACTATCTTTTTTCATTATATGTACCAATCCAAGTTCCTACTCCCTTTCCTCCTTTCATTCCCTCCACTTACCTCCCCCTCCCACACCCCGCCCATTCCTCAAAGAGGGTAAGGCACATTGCTTTGGGGAAGGTCTTAGGCCCTCCTTGCTATATCTAGGCTGAGCAAGGTATCCACCCAAAGAGAATGGGTTCCCAAAAAGCCATTACAAGCAGTAGGGATAAATCCTGGTACCACTGCCAGTGGCCCCTCAGTTCGCCCCTGCCATGCAGCTGTCAACCACATTCAGAGGGACTAGTTTGGTTCTATGCTTGTTCCTTCCCATTCCGACTGGTGTTGGTGAGCTCCCATCAGCTCAGGTACACTGTTTTAGTGGGTGAACCCATCATGGTCTTGACCTCTTTGCTCATAATCTCACTCCTCCCACTTTTCAACTGGATTTTGGGAGCTCAAATTAGTGCTCTAATGTGAGTCTCTGCCTCTGTTTCCATCAGTTGCTGGATGAAGGTTCTATGGCGACATTTAAGATATTCATCAGTCTGACTATAGGGCAAGGCCAGTTTGGGCACCCTCTTCCTCTATTGCTTAGGGTCTTAACTGGGTCATCCTTGTTGATTCCTGGGAATTTCTCTAGAGCCAGGTTTCTTGTTAGCCCCATAATGGCTTCCTCAATCAAGATACCTCTTTCTTTGCTTTTATCTCTGACTTCTTCCACCTTGACTATCCAGTTCCATCAAGTTCTCCTCCCCCTCCTCTTCTCCCCTCCTCTTCTCTTCTACCCTTCCTTCTCTCCTACCCGCCCTGCCACCCCTATGCTCCCAATTTTGTCAGGCGATTTTGTCTATTTCAACTTTCCAGGTGGATCTATATATGTTTTTCTTAGGGTTCACCTTGTTACTTTGCTTCTCTAAGATCATGAACTATAGGGTCAATATCCTTTGTTTATAGCTAGTATCCACTTATGAGTGAGTACATACCATGGCTATCTTTCTGGATCTGGATAACCTCACTCAGGATGTTTTTTTCCTAGTTCTATCCATTTGCATGCATATTTCAAGATGTCATTGTTTTTAATTACTGAGTAGTACTCCAACATATAAATGTACCACATTTTCTTTACCCATTCTTCTGTTGGGGGGCATCTAGGTTGTTTTCAGGTTCTGATTATTACAAATAATAATATTTGTAACTGCTATAAACCTAGTTGAGCAAATATTCTTGTAGTATGATTGAGCATCTTTTGGGTATATGCCCAAGAGTGTTGTTGCTGGGTCCTGAGCTAGGTTGATTCCCAATTTTCTGAGAAACTGCCATACTGATTTGCAGAGTGGTTGTACAAGTTTGCATTCCCACCAGCATTCGAGGAGTGTTCCCCTTACTCCACATCTCTCCAGCATATGCTGTCATGGGTATTTTTGATCTTAGCCATTCTGGTGTAAGTTGGTATCTCAGAGTCGTTTTTATTTGCATTTCCCTGATGGCTAAGGATGTTGAACATTTTCTTAAGTGATTTTGGTCATTTGAGATTCTTCTGTTGAGAATTCTCTGTTTAGTTCTGTACTCCAATTTTAGTTGGATCATTTGGAATTTTTATATCTAATTTCTTGAGTTCTTTAAATATTTTGGAGATCAGTCCTCTATTTGATGTGGGGTGGGTGAATATCTTTTCCCATTCAGTAGGCTGCCTTTTTGTCTTATTGACTGTGTCTTTTGCTTTACAGGAGCTTCTCAGTTTTAGAAGGTTCCATTTATTTATTGTTGCTCTCAGTGTCTGTGCTACTGATGTTACATTTAGGAAGATGTCTCCTGTGTCCATGTACTGAAGGCTACTTCCTACTTTCTCTTCTAGCAGGTTCAGTGTGGTCAGATTTATCTTGAGGCCTTTAATCCATTTGGATTTGAGTTTTGCGTATGGGGATAGATATGGATCTCTTTTCATTTTTCTATATGTTGACATTCAGTTATGCCAACACCATTTTTTGAAGATGCCTTCTTTTTTCCATTGTATAATTTTAGTTTCTTTGTTAAAAATCAGGTGTTCATAGGTGTATGGATTAATATCCCAGTCTTCAATTTGATTCTGTTGGTTAACCTCTCTGTTTTTATGCCACTACCAAGCTGTTTTCATTACTGTAGCTCTGTAATAGAGCTTGATGTCAAGGATGGTGAGGCCTCCAGAAGATCCTTTATTGTACAGGATTGTTTTGGCTACCATGGGTGTTTTATTTTTCCATATGAAGTTGATTATTGTTCTTTCAAGGTCTGTGAAGAATTCTGTTGGGATTTTGATGGGGACTGCATTTAATCTATAGGATTGCCATTTTTATTATGTTTATCCTACCCATCCAAGAACATGAGAGATCTTTCCATTTTCTGGTATCTTCTTCAATTTCTTTCTTCAAAGACTTAAAGTTTTTGTTGAATAGGTTGTTGGGGGATGCCACTCATAGCCAGAACTTGAAGAACTATGTTGAATAGATATGGGGAGAGTGGACAACCTTGTCTTGTTCCTGGCTTTAGTGGAATAGCTTTGAGTTTCTCTCTATTTAATTTGATATTGGCTGTCAATTTATTATATATTGCTTTTATTATGTTTAGATATGTTCTTTGTATCCCTGATCTCTCCAAGACATTTATCATAAAGAGATGTTGGATTTTGTCAAATGCTTTTTCAGCATCTAATGAGATGATCTTGGGTTTTTCTTCTTTCAGCTTATTTATATGATGGATTACATTGATAGATTTTTATATGTTGAATCATCCCTGCATCTCTGGGATGAAGCTGACTTGATCAAGATGGATGATTTTGTTTTATGTATTCTTAGATTCTGTTTGCCAGTATTTTATTGAGTATTTTTGCATCAATGTTCATGAGTGAGATTGGTCTGTAATTCTCTTTTTTGTTTGACTCTTTGTGTGGTTTCAATATCAGGGTAACTGTAGCCTCATAAAAAGAGTTTGGAAATGTTTCTTCTGTTTCTATTATGTGGAACACTTTGAGGCATATAAGTATAAGCTCTGCTTGGAAGATCTGGTAGAATTCTGCACTAAAACCATCTGGCCCTGGGCTTTATTGGTTGGGAGGCCTTTGATGACAGCTTCTATTTCCTTGCAGTTTATAGGTCTCTTTAAATCATTCACCTGGTCTTGATTTAATTTTGGTATCTGGTATCTATTCAGAAAATTGTCCATTTCTTTTATGTTTTCCAATTTTATGACGTACAGGTTTTTGTAGTATGACCTAATGATTCTCTGGACTTCCTCAGTGTTTGTTGTTATGTCCCCCTTTTCATTTCTGATTTTGTTAATTTGTATGTTCTCTCTCTGCCTTTTGATTAGTTTGGATATGGGTTTGTCTATCTTGTTGATTTTCTCAACGAGCCAGATATTTGTCTCATTGATTCTTTGTATTGTTTTCTTTGTCTCTATTTTATTGATTTCAGCCCTCAATTTGATTATTTCCTGTCTTCTACTCCTTTTGGGTGACTCTGCTTCTTTTTTGTTCTAGAGCTTTCAGGTGTGCTGTTAAGTCTCTAATGTGAGCTTTATCTACTTTCTTTATATGGGCACTTAGTGCTATGAACTTGTCTTGTAGCACTGCTTTCATAGTGTCCTATAGGTTTGGGCATGTTGTGCCTTCATTTCCTTTGAATTTTAGGAAGTCTTTAATTTTTTTCTTGACCCAGGGGTGGTGTAGGAGGTCCTTCTGTATTTCTGTTGCTTTCATTGGTTGAATAAAGGGATTGCTTTGGCCTTTTGATAGGGCAGCCCTTAGGTGGAAGGAGTAGACAGAACAGAATTCTGGGAGGAAGAAGGCAGAGTCAGAGAGAGAGAGCCGCCATGAAACTGCCAGAGTCAGACATGCTGAATCCTTCTCTGTAAGCCATGATCTTGTGATAAACACAGATTAATAGGAATGGGTTAGTTTAAGATGTGAGAGTTGGCCAAAAAGAGGCTAGATATAATGGGCCAGGCAATGTATTAAATGAATACAGTTTCTATGTAATTATTTGGGATGTAAGCTAGCCTGTGGCTGGGAGTTGAGTGGCGGGACACAGTCTGCTTCCCCTCATTACTACACAGGGGTGGGTTAGTAGTTCACTGTTCAATTTCTATGAGTTTGTAGGCTTTCTGAGAGTAATGTTGTTGTTAAGTTCTCACTTTAAATCTTGATGATTTGATAAGATACAGGGTGTTACTCCAATTTTTTTTGTATGTGTGGAGGTTTGTTTTGTTACCAAGTATGTGGTCAATTTTAGAGAAGGTTCCATGAGGTGCTGAGAAGAAGGTATATTCTTTCGTGTTTGGGTGGAATGTTCTATAGATATCTGTTAAGTCCACTTGAGTTATGACATCTGTTAGTTCTCTCTCTCTCTCTCTCTCTTTTCTAGACAATGTTTCTCTGTAGCTTTAGAGCCTGTCCTGGAACTAGCTCTTGTAGACCAGGCTGGCCTCAAACTCACAGAGATCTGCTTGCCTCTGCCTCCCAAGTGCTGGGATTAAAGGCATGCACCACCACCGCCCAGCCTGTCAGTTCTCTTATTTCTCTGCTAAGGTTGTCTGGTTGACCTGCCCATTGGCTAGAGTAGAGTGTTGAAGTCTCCTACTATTAGTGTGTGGTATTTGATGTGCAATTTAAACTTTAGTAATATTTCTTTTGCATATGTGTGATGGGGAAAGGTTTTAGCCAATCAGGCTAATAACCACGCCCCGCCATTAGCCATTAGCTAATTATTCTGGGTTGGACCATCAGGTCCCGATTAGGTATAAAAGACTCAGTCCACATGTGAGCGCTCTCTCTGGCTCTTGGTCTGGCACACGTCTTTGGAAAAGCATGGGATCCAGGATCTGGTATTGTAAATCTGTTTGTATTCTTTACTCCTATTAAAGTGTATATACTAAAGATAGCTGGCTTGGGCAATAATTTATTAAATCTTACATATGTGGATGCTCTTGTATTAGGGGCACAGATGTTCAAGATTGAGACTTCAACTTGATGGATTTTTCCTGTGATGAGTATAAAGTATCCTTCTCTCTTTCTTCTGACTGATTTTAGTTTGAAATCTACTTTGTTAGATATTAGGTAGCTACACTCACTTGTTTCTTAGGTCCATTTGATTGGAAAACCTTTTCCTAATCCTTTACTCTGAGATAATAATATCTGTCTTTGAGGTTGAGGTGGGTTTCTTGTATACAGCAGAAGGCTGGATCCTGTTTTCATATCCATTCTCTTAGCCTGTGTCTTTTTATAGATAAATTGAGTCCATTGATGTTAAGAGATATTAAGATCAGTGGTTGTTAATTCCTGTTAATTTGTGGTGGTAGTGGTTGTGTGTTTCCCTTCTTTGGGTTTTGCTGGTGGGAGGTTATCTGTTGCCTGTGTTTTATGGGTGCAGTTAGCTTCCTTGGCTTGGAGTTTTCCTTCTAGTACTTCCTATAGAGCTGGGTTTGTGGATACATATTGTTTAAATCTGGTTTTGTTAAAGAATTTCTTGGTTTCTCCCTTGATGATGGTTGGAAGCGTTGCTGGGTATAGTATTCTGGACTTGCATGCATGGTCTTTTAGTGTCTGTAGCACATCTATCCAAGATTTTCTGGCTTTCATGGTTTTCATTGAGAAGTCGAGAGTAATTCTGATAGGTCTACCTTTATATGTTAGTTACTTGACCTTTTTCCTTTGCAACTCTTAAAATTATTTTTTTATTCTCTATTTTGTGTTTTGATTATTATATGGCAAGGGAATTCTTTTTCAATCCAGTCTATTTGGTGTTCTGTAAGATTCTTGTACTTTCATAGGGATAGCCTTCTTTAGGTTGGGAATGTTTTATTTTATGATTTTGTTGAGTATATTTCCTGTGCTTTTGAGCTGGAGTTATTCTCCTTCTTCTATCCCTATTAGTCTTAAGTTTGGTCTTTTTATGGTGTCCCAGATTTACTGGAAGTTTTATGTTAAGAATTTTTTGGATTTAATGTTTTCTTTGACCAATGAATCAATTCCCTCCGTAGTATCTTTAACGCCTGAGATTCTCTCTTCTATCTCTTACATTCTCTTGGGTATACTTACCTCTGTAGTTCTTGTTCATTTACCTAGATTTTCCATATCCTGAATTCCCTTTTTAAATTTTCTTTATTGCCTGCATTTCAGTCTTCATGTCTTGAACTGTTTTCTTCACCTGCTTGATGGTTTTTCTTGGTTTTCTTTGAGGAATTTATTAATTTCTTCCATTTTTTGTTTGTCTTTTCCTCCATTTCTTTCAGGAAGTTTTTTTATTTCCTCTTTATAGGTCTCCATCATCTTCATAAAGTTACATTTAAAATAATTCTCTTATACTTCTTCTGGGTTAGGATGATCAAGTCTTCCTGTTGTGTGACCACTGGGTTCTGGTGTGACCATGTGACCATGTTGCTTTTTAGGTTGTTGGATGAATTCTTGCATTGGCTCCTACCCATCTCTTCCTTCAGTTGATGCTGTCAAGTGTCTTTGTGTCTTGGTCTAATCCTTGCAGTGACTGTCTGTGGGAATTGTTCTTGGTTTGCTCTGTACTGTCAGTGTCTGTGTCTCAACCTCTGAGGTCTCTCTTAGCCTGCTCTCTTGGTCTTCTCTCCTGGTTTGCTCTCTTGATCCACTCTGTGCAGTCACAGCTTGTGCTTTAGAATTCCTCTCTTGGATCTGGGTGGTGGTGGCGCACACCTTTAATCCCAGCACTTGGGAGGCAGAGGCAGGCGGATCTCTGTGAGTTCGAGGCCAGCCTGGTCTATAAGAGTTAGTTCCAGGACAGGCTCCAAAAGCTACAGAGAAACCCTGTCTCGAAAAACCAAAAAAAAAAAAAATTCCTCTTTTGGTCCTCCCTGAGGAAACTCTCCTGCTGGCTAGCTAGATAAGCAAAGGCAGGTGGGGGAGAGGCCCAGGGTTCTGCCCCACCATGGAAAGCCTAGAGAGTAGGGTGTCCTGCCTGGTGGCTGGTCACTCCCCTCTTGGTCTTCTCTTTATTGTGACAGGCTGTGTTTCAGCATTCCATTGAGGTTGCAGGAGGATAGGCGAGTTTAAGGGTGAGGTGGGACTTGTAGCTTGCAGGGTTCGGTGGATGGGAGTAATTGGGGCAGCCTACCTTCAGTAAACTCTCCTGCTGGCTGACTAGAGAAACCAAGTGGTATCCAGCAATTTTAAGTGATGGGTGAAAAAGAGGACCCACTGTGTGTTCCAGAAAGCTCTCAGGCAGACAACCTGTTTAATAGTCTATGCTTACTCAGTCTTGTTGGAGCAAGGGCTTTGAGGACAAGCAGAACCTGGGTCTTTGCATAATTCCACAGACTTCTTTTACTTTGTGTTTTAAAACCTAATGTAGTACTGTGCTAGAGAAGATTGCTCAGCTGACAAAGTGCCAAGCATGAGGACCTGAGTTTGATCCCCAGAACTGTATAAAAAAAAAATAGAGGTGTAGTGGTGTACACTTGTGATCCCAGCGGTGGGAAGATAGAACTCACTGGTCAGCCTGCCTAGCTTACTTGGTGAGTTCCAGGCTAGAGAGAGACGAAGATGGATAACTCTTGAGGAATGACAGCAAAGCTTGTCTTCCAGCCTCTAAATGCATGTGCAGACATGTGGACAGATAGAATCTGATGAAAGAGCTATAATGATGTCCCCTTCTGTCCAAATGGAATCATATCACGAGCACCTACTGTGGATGGAGAGATGGCCTAGCTAGGTTTCCATTGCTCTGATAAACACCATGATTAAAATAAACTTGGGGAGGAAAGTGATTTTTTCCACAACCCAGGACCACCTGCCAGGGCTGGCAGTACCCACAGTGTGTGGGGTCCCTCCTACATCAGTCATCCACCAAAAAATGCCCCACAGACTTGTCTAGAGACCAATCTTACGGAAGCATTTTCTCAGCTGAAGTTCCCTCTTTCCAAGGAACCTAGGTTGTGCCAAGTTGACAAAAACACAAACCAGCAGACAGGAAGAGCCACGTTGGCCTAGGAACTTGTGCACAGTGTGCATTAGGGAATGTGTTTCTCCTGTCTTTCTGAAGAAGGTGCATTTTTATTTAAATACCAGCAATATAACGGAACTGCTTAAAGGACACGATGTCAGCAATGAAGTTTGTGGAATCTACTCATACCTCTCTCAGTTTTTACAATGGTGTAAAAATAAAAATTTTCATTAAGTCGAAATAAAAACAATAATACAGTTATGACATTTGCTGTGGGATGATTACCTGCCGGAAACTCTGCGAGCTACTTCACATCTCAGTGAATCCTCACAAGCATCTTGTGTGGCACATCCAATTACCATCTTCATTTTGCCAAGAAAAGCAGTGAGAGAGTGGGTAGAACTCGGTTTGGGATGGCACTGCAATTGGTCCACCATACAGAAAGAGCAGCTGTTACAGCAGCCCCCGTCCTCCCTGGAAACACGATAGTGTTAGTCCCAGGCCCATAATGGCAAGGCATGATGGGAGTGGACAATCCTGCTACCCTTGTGTGGGTCTGCTTTTCATTACTGCAATGAAATACTCAGGGCAAGATACTCATGAAGCAAAGAGGCCTACCTAGCTTTATTTCAGAGGTTCCAAATTCAAAGTTTGGCTGCTCACCTGGCTTGGCCTAACTTTACTTCCTTCCAGCAGGCCCCTCCTTTTAAAGGTTTCATCACCTTCCAATACTGTTACTTTGAGGATAACGACTTTAACACATAGGCCTTACGGGGACACTTAAATCATATCCAAACCCTGGAAACTCTATTCTTAATTTGTGTAATGCTGTCTTCCCTACAAATACATATCTTCTTCTCCCTTCCCCTAATTTGCTTCTGCCAAAGCCCCTTGCCATTTCAAGGGCCTTGGTGGGGGGGCATTGAATGGGGCTAGTGTTTAGGAATAAAATAATCCCACTAGTTTCTGTCTTCCTTTATTTCCTATTGAAATAAAAGGAAATTATTATATTTGGTTGGTGTAACTGAATACTCAACACTAGATAATTTATAAGGAAAAAAGGTTTATTTTTAGCTTGTGGTCCCAGAGGCTAAGAAATGCAAGAGCAAAATACAGACATCTGTTCAGTTTCATGAGTATCTCATGCTGTTGAGAATCTTGACAGAAAAGTGGAAGGGCAAATGTGGCTTGTGAAGAAGAGAAAGAGCTCAGAGTGCTGGGCTTTCTCGTGCATTCCTGCAAGGAAAACATTGAGGAGGCTGGGGAGATCCCTTGGTTAGCAAGCATGAGGACCTCAATTTCATCCCCAACACCAATGCAAAAAAGCCAGGTATGATGCCATGTGCTTGTGCTCCCAGTACTGGAGAAGTTAAGCCAGGGTGTGCTAACAACCAGCCAGCCTGGGTTAGTCAGCATGACTTAGGTTCCAGTGACGGCTCCTATCTCAATAAACAAGGTAGATGGCTCTTTGTTGGGCCCCATGAGGCCTGGGCATGAGACCCAGTGGAATTTCTTAAGCCTAACTTGAGTTCGGTGAGGCCTAGTCTTGGAGACCTGTCTCTGGCTACCCAACCTAGGCCTGCCTCTGCCCAACTACCACTGACATGGCAGAATATTATTGGCCCTTGGTCCTTGCTCCACCTCTGCCCATCCTAGGCTTCCCGCCCCTTATCTCAGCCTATACAAGTTTCTGCTTCATGCAATTAAATGAGATCCTGCTTTGACAGACTTCCAACTCAGTGTGTGTGTGTTTCTCCCCAGTGGCTAGGGTGGAGGTCTGAGTTGTCGCACTCACCACCCCATTCAGCCCCAGGGAAAAGTCCCGCCCTTTCTGTCAGAGAACCCAGCAGCTCCTATGGATTGACACCTGAGAGTGACCTCTGACCTTCACATGAATACACACACACACACACACACACACACACACACACACACACACATGTTCCTTGTGTGCACCTGTGTGTGCAACAGCACACATCTTATACCCCCCCCAACAATACACACATACACAAAAGCAAAAGCAAGTCATTAATCTACTCCTGAGGACTCTGTCCTGTGATGCAAATGCTGCCCCCAAGGTCCAATTTTCTAACACTACAGAGCAAATAAGTTTCAGTATGAGTTTGGAGCAGATGATAAATTTCAAACTATAGTGCTCTCTCTCAAGTTTGATCAGTCTCCTCTTTGGTCCAGAACAGTAATGGAAGATGGGGGAAGGAGCCAGGCAAACATTAGAGTGGCATCTGGGCTCCTTTGCTCTACCGCGCAGAGCTACCAGTACTCAAGGGAAGCTGTGGTTTGAATGAGAAATGTCCCCAATAGTCCCAGGCATTTGAACTTTTAGTCCTCAGGTGGTGGTGGTATTTGAGGAAGTTCAGGAGGTGCTGCTTGGCTGGAGATGGGCTTTCAGAGTGTCCAAGTTTGCCTTTTAGTGCTGTGATAAAGATCATTACTGAAAGCATCTTGGGGAGGAATCAGTTTGTTTTGCTTACAGCCTCAGTCTATCATGAAGGTTAAGTAAGGGCAGGAACTGAAGCAGAGGCCACGGAAAAAGGTTGTTTACTGGCTTGCTCAGTTTGCTTTCTT
Organism: Dicrostonyx torquatus; assembly: GCA_028555095.1. NCBI lineage: Eukaryota > Metazoa > Chordata > Mammalia > Rodentia > Cricetidae > Dicrostonyx > Dicrostonyx torquatus. The sequence continues at coordinate 577,384 of JAQHUG010000126.1, forward strand.
TTCCGACTCAGGGCCACCTGCCCATGGGTGGAACTGCTGACAGTGGGCTGGGTCCTCCCACATGAATTATTACTTAAGAAAATGCCAATATGATGGAACCATTGATAAGTTTTAAATCCCCGGTTATTGGATATTTGCCACTGCTTATGTAATAAGCCAACCAAACCGAATTAATAAATGAAGATTTAATCTAAGCAAAGCACTCCTGGGTGGCCCCAGGAAAGAGGAGAAAACCACTAGGGGAAACCACGAGGAGGGGGCTTCTAAATGCCCACCTGGGGCTGAGTCGCCAAAGGCAGGCTTTCTCAGGGGCAGAGTCTGGAATGAGGCAACTCCAGGGGAGGGGCTGCTGCTTGGCACCCTGAGGGCGGGGTTTGGAAGGACCCCTGAGCTGGAGATTCCAGTCATGTTCTCTGTTGAAATTCCTTCTTCACAGATGACTCTGGCTTGTGTCAAGTTGACAAAACAAACAGGAAACAACCAACCACCTAAATAAACAAACAAATCAACCCCACAGAGCCTATACAGCCTCACCTATTTCCAGTTTGCTTCTGCTTGTAGGTGGCATGTGACCTCAGAGTTTTCTTCTCTGGCCTCCGTGTCTGCCTGCTGCCATGATTACCTGCTGTTATGCCCAGTCTGTGGGGACCCCAAAAGACCACCAGGGAGACCCACTCACCGAAGTGCAAAAGCAAGATTTATTGTGTGCACAATACAAGCCGGCAGGGACCTCATCAAGACAACTGGTGCAGCAGCTGCAGGAAAGGGTACCTCGCCCTCCTAGAGGGCATTATTTAAGGGAAAAAAACCCTAAAAATGTTACATTAACAGGGTGTGTGCTGGCAGGTGATCCTATCTACAACAGTTGCAAAGGTTGCAATGTTAGGAATTTCCTTTGGATAGTCTGTTTCTGGGTGGTGCCTGGGTAGTCCCAGTTTTTTGGTCTTTATCAAAACCAGGTATTGCCTCGGGGTGAACTACTCAGAGTCAGGCCTCTATTGAGCTTGTCAGGGCTGGGTCCTACACCTGCCAAAATGGGTCCTTATCTCTCTAGAACAGGAAGTTTTTGATCACTTTGTTTTATAGCAGCAGCAGAATAGTGACTGACACAGAAGCGTACGAAACACATGGTCCCCCATGCTTCCAACAGCCTTTCTAAGCCTCCCCTGAAAGCCAAGCCTACCAGGCATTCGAACACACGAGCCTATGGGGGCCATTCTCATTCAAGCCACCCCAGCCACCAGATTTGTTTCTACTTGGGCTCGGCAGATGCTGATGAGAAAGAAGAATGGACTACCCCTCACCATAGGCGTGCACCTCACCTGGGAAACACACTAGAGCTGACCCTGTGGTCAGGGGTGCAGGTGAGCTGACCCTGAGGGCATGAGTTCAGGAGAGCTGACCCTTGTCTGCCATATGGAGGCATGGGTGAGGGAAAGATGCTCTCCCCTCCTCACCCATTAGGACCTGTAGCAGGAGAGAGAGCAGGCCCTGGGGTGACAAGAGTTGGAGAGCTAGCCCTGACTCTCACCAGCGGCAGCACATGAGAAAGCAGACTCTGCTTCCTGTCTGGACAGAGCTGACCTTGGTGTGTGTACGGGTACAGGTAAACCAGCCCAGATGGCATGAAAGCAGGTGAGCTGATCCTGTTACCCTGTCTTATCCCCGCTACAGCAATCTGGAAAGCAATGTGAGTGAGGGGATTGAATCTGAGGGCCCAAGAGCAAAAGAACTGGCCCAGCTCCTTGCTGGGTGAGCTAGCTGACGGGGTGCTGGAGAGCTCACCCAGGTAGTAACAGTGAGGGAAAGCTAGCAAGCTGACCAACCCAGCTACCACCTAGCCCCGGAACCAGGGCTAAGAGTTGGCTCACATCAACATCCACTGAAATTATTAACTGTTAGAGCATGTGAAGGGGCTGAACCTACAGATCTAAAACAGCAGGAATTCCACAACACAGGGCCACAGCAGGATATTCAAGAGGAGCCCCAGTGAGAGCTCATTATCAGGTGGTGTAGCAGAAACCAGAGGCCTCAGCCAGGCCAATGACTCCAAGTAAAGATGAATGAACTAAAGGGCAGACTGTGGGACTCAATGGACCACACTATAGCTTCCAGGACAAGAGTCTTCTTCTTTTTCTTCTTTTAAATTTTTCTTTCTTTCTTTTTTTTTAATTTGGTTTTGATTGTGGAGGCAGAGAGAGGTTGCAAGAGGATGGGGAAATACATGGGATCAGGATGCATAATATAAAATCCACAAAGAATCCATAAAAGTAAAACAGAAAGAAAGAAAAAGAAAGGAGGAAGAAAGAAGGAAGGAGAAAAGAAGGAAGGAAGAAGAATGAAATGTTTTTCTCTCTCATTATCAGTTCTTATCCATGTGACCTGGGGCCCCTGGGCATGTCAATCCACTGTCTCAATCCAAACTGCAGATAATTGACAACTCAGAAGATTGCTATGAAAATTAGATATAGTTTACATAAAATGTTTAGCTTGGCACCCGGCTTCAGTAAATGGTCCCATGTGGTGGAATAAACCTGTTGCCAGCAGAACTGGGTTTCTACCCTGAGTTTGGATGAAAGGAAGGTTCCGTTTCATGCTGTCTGGAGTCTCAGTTTCCTCGTCTGTGGAATTAGTAGCTAGGTCTGGACGGAATTTGAGTTTCTTCCAACCCCAGGGCTGTTCTTGTCCCCTCAACTCTGAATGGAACACTTCCTTTTGCTCTCTCCCAGACTCAGCTTGAGATGCTAAGAACTAGATTTCACTGGTGCTCAGAGAAGAGTGATGGAGGGAAAAAGGGAGGCACCTAACAAGTAGGACAGAGTATCCTTGAAGTTGGACCTCCCTAGCTGTCAGTCTAGAAATGATGGGTAATGGAGGAGGCCCTGTTGTTCTGCTCTTCTCAATTTTAATTAGTATAATTCTGAGAAGGTTCAAGGTCAAGTCTTCACGAGGGGCCACGTCTTCATTACATCCACCAACAAGGATGCTAGGAAACCAGCAGTCAAAACTCCTATCACCTCACCATGCGGGGAGGGCCATGCTGACAGATAGAGGTGTGTTCATCATGGCATGGCTCAGAGCCTACCTGCGCATCCTTCCTGGTGCTAGGCTCCTCTTTGCTGTTGATTCCATAGCTACTTAGCCATAGTTGCAGTTATATAGCTATGAAGATGCCTTTTACTCCTAGAGAGAGAGTGGGGGTGGGGTGGGGGTTTGGCAGTGGGGGGCAGAGAGGGAGAAAGCTGATAGATTGAAAGAGGTTTTGAAAGAGGTACAACGAAGGCAGATTGGAAAATACTGGAGATAATGGTTTTGGATATCTCTATAGTTTGGGGTCTTGGGGGACTAATGACTTTTTCACAGGGGTTACCTATGCCTATAAGAAAACACAGATATTTATGTTACAATTTTCTTAACAGTAGCAAAATTACAGTTATGAAGTAGCAACAAAAACAGTTTTATGATTTGGGATCACTACAGCGTGAGGAAGCATATTAAAGGGTTGCAGTGTTAGGAGGCTTGAGAGCCGCTGCTCTGGGGTGAGCACTGTGTGTGAGGCAGAGCGCTGGTAGGATCGACAGAAGCCTGGTGTGGTGGCTCATCTTGGTTGTCAACTTGACACATCTTGGAAGAGGGAGCCCCAACTGAAGATTTGCCTCCATCAGGTTGGTGTGATGGCCTGTCTGTTGGGTGTTCTTGACTGCTGATTGGTGGCACTGTGGGTAGTGGTGTCCCTAGGCAGGTGGACCTGGGCTATCTAAAAAAGGCATCTGAATGTGAGCCTGGGGTTAATCAGACAGCAGCATTCTGTTCCTTTGTGTTCTCTGATTCAGTCCCTGCCTCCAGGTTCCCACTTGAGCTCCTGCCCTGGCTTCCCTGGATGATGGACTGTTACCCATAAGTTGAAACAAACCCTTCTTCCCCCAGTTATTTTGGTCAGTGCTTCATCACAGCCACAGAAAGCAAACTAGGGCACCTGGCTGTCACTTAATAAGACCCTCACCTACCCACTGAGCCCAGAGAGCCCGAGACCTCTTGGACTCTGCAAGTGATTATGCAGTAATTTCAATGTGGATTCTTGGCGAAATTCCAAAACAGGACTGAACCGAGTGATTTGTGAGTTCTTGGAAAAGAAAGATGATGGCTAGAAGCCAGCATGAGTTGCGTAGAACAAAGCGGATCAACCCAGTGCCTTTTCTTGCTTCTGATGGCTGTTTGATTAGTCAATCAGTGAAACAGGAACTTGTGCTCTGCAGGGGCTGCTGGGGTGGTAGCCAGAGACTTAGCCCTCTCTGGCTGCTATTAATGTACTTTCAGGATCACAGGTGGCCTTTGTTATGCCCAGATCATGGAGTCCCCCAAAAACCAACTGAGAGACTGAGTCCTGTATATAAAAGCAAAGAGCCTTTATTCTTACACAAGTTCACGAACTCGGACTCTCAGTGCGTCTAACATATTGGTGTGATTGGGGAGTCCCTAGCTCAGCTGGGGTGGAGGTTTTATAATAGCAGAGGTTGGGGTGAGGGATTTGTAAGGTTCAGAACTCCTGACTGGTTGACATTTGTCTAGGGGTGTCCTGGTGAAAAGCCATGGGCGTGTGTTGGCAGGTGATCCTATCTACAGTGGTTGGAACGTTAAACGTTTCCTTTAGATGGTCTGTTCCTGGGTGGTGCCTGGGTAGTCTCAGTTTGTGGTCTTTCTTGGAATCAGGTGTTGCCGTAGGGTAAACTACTGAGACTCGGGCTTCTACTGAGCTTGTCATGGCTGGGTCCTATAGCCTTGTGGGCCATCCCTCCCATATTTTGCTGTTTTTATTCTCAACTTAGTTCAGCAAAGGGGTCTCTGAGAAACTAGCAAATGGGCTTTAACCCTACAGTGACATACTGTGTCAGTAATTGTGGCTGAGGTTGACAGCAGGAAAGAGCTGTGTCCTCCCTATGAGGTGGCTGGCTTATAGTGGGAGGAGGGGAGTTGGTTCTAGCACCAGGCGGAAGAAAAATGTCATCCGGGGTTCATGTGGAACTCCACATGGGCCTATGGGGAAAAGCTATGCATATCTGATTAAAGGTGCATACAACACTTGAGCCCTGTGCAAACTTTCCCACCTTAGAGAGCCATCCTGACCCCAAGTTGAACAGAAATCCATACCAAAGTCAATCATCGAAGCCAGCCTCTGAATGTTTGCTTTCTTTGTGGCTAGGAGCCAGGTGGCCTTGAGGAACTGTATAACCCCAAGGAGTCCTCAGAACATCTGTGACCCAAAGCCACTGCGACTGGGATCTTAGAGGACACGATACCTCCCTTTCTACTCCCAGACTTAGAAAGCCTATCTGGGTTCATCTGTTGGTTCAGGAGCAATAGTGTAAAATCAGTCCTGGCAGCCTTGTGAATAAGGGAAAATACGAAGCGTAGCTGGCAGAGTGCTCGGGTGGATGAAGAGCTGCAGAGTAATTCTCCCTAAATGCTGCACCTCAAACCTCAATCTCTTCCACCGAGCCTCTCGCCTCGTACCTCTTTGCCCTGACCCTGTTCAATTTCTTGATTTCATCTATGACGTGGACGAAGGCACAGAGAGCAGGATTATTAAATTTTTAGATGACAGTTAGAAGGGATAATTGAAGTCCAGAGAGATAGCTGAGCGTTTGGAAACATCCTGACAAGCTGAAATGAAGCCCGAAACAAACAAGATGAAATTTAACAGGGACCAATATTAAGCCCTATATTTAGGTAATAAAAATGAATTATGTAGGTACTCTATCGGGGAAGTATGACTTGGGGGAATTTCAAATTAAAGTCCTACAGCCCTTTTGTAGTGTTGATTGCCTAATGGGGGCAGCAGAGAGAGCGAACTGATTTTGGTAGTGCAGGAGGGGCTGTCAGAAGAGGGACAGCACAGAACAGCAAGGGACAAGGGACCTGAATGGGACCGGTAATCCGGCAGACCAGCAGACGGGAGGTGGGCAGGTGAGGACTGCACGTGGCAGTTAGACTCTGAGTATGCGGGTGACTGTGTCCAAGTGAGGTCAGGATCTCTACACTGAAGGTCACTCTGTCCCAGGCAGCCTGCATTACCCACCCAGGCTGTGAGGTGACTTTCAATGGCCACAGGCTCCATAGGGGCAGAGACTGTATATAACTCAGTGATGGAGACAGAAAACAGACTGGGAAGGGTGAAAGGGAGGATGTGGGGGATCTTTGACAGTTCTGGATTTGATACCTGAATGTACCAGTGAGGTTCCCCCCGGCACAGACCCACGCATTTGTATCGTTGCTGATTCCTGGTTCTGACACTAGAGTTTGGTTGCGTATATTGTTACTATTCTGGGAACTTGATCAAAGGGTCCGGGAGACTGCTCTGAATTTGTGTAGTTTTTAATGTTTAATTTAAAAAGCTAAGCCCTCCTCTGCAATGAGTGTGGGGAGGGAGAGAGACCTCCATTTTCTTTTGGAGAAAATGAGTGGTCAGGGCAGTCTAGAATCTGGGGGGAGGTTTGTATCTAGGAGCTTCCTCCCTCCCCTCTTCCTAGGTGTCTAAGGAATTGTGACAAGGGAGCTTGGGCCTTAAGATTCACTAAGAGGGCTGGGTATGGTAGCCCATGTCTGTACTTGCTAGAATTCTGGACGCTAAGGCAGGAGGCTCTCAGCCTAGAAGACAGTGAGTTCCAGATGAGTCTAAACTACATGGTGACATCTGCCAAAGACAAACACCTCTCTTCAAGCCCCCATCCCAAATCCAAAGCAACACCAATAAACACGCAAAAAACAAAGTCAGGAGACAAAGGCTGTTTTCCAAACAGACCTGAAGGTGCCAGGTGGCAAGAGGAAACAGGACACAGGCACATTCTCGGCTGCTGGTGATTGTTGAGGTGATTTCTGGGAGGGACTGATTCAGTCTGAGCAAACTTTCCTAGAATTCTCCAAGAACTGTGAAGACCAAGCTCAGTTTTAAGGCTTGGGAACCCTGGAGGGTTCAGCCTTTAAGGCACGCAGCTCCTTTAAGCCTCAGTCTCTCCCTGTTGTGTCGGCTGAGCTAAACCAGCGAAAGGTCTCCCAGCAGGGAGGCCAGGTCTTGACTTTCCTTTCCCGTTTCTGACCCCAGCGGAAGTGGCTAAGTGCCTACAGGGAGTTGCTTTCCCTTTTCTCCTGAGCCACGGAAGGAGCCTCTGCAGGCCTGTTTGCCAAACCAGTTCAATTAGAGAAGCGAAGTACAAAGTTCTTTAGCAGGTGACGGAGAGGCAGTCCACCCCAACGTCCTGGCTGCGGGCCAGGCTGTTTCCGGTTCTTCTTCCCTCAGGGTTATTGGGCTGGGGGATTGGAGAGTAGGCTTCTCCTGGCTACCTTAGGGGCCTTGAATCTTCTTACTTAAGCCTCACCATATCTCTGGAGCCTTCACTCTTGTCTATTTTTTATCCCGTGTGTGTGTGTGTGTGTGTGTGTGTGTGTGTGTGTGATACTCGTGTGTGCATATGCCCGTGCACCCGTGTGTATATGAATGTGGAGGTCCCAGGCTATCTCTGGGATTCTTCCTCCTTGAATCTCTTCTCCACTTTATTCATTGAGGCAGAATCTCTCAGTCGACCTGGAGCTTTTGAATATGCCTCAGTGCAGCAGAGGTCACTTCTTTCTGCCTCCTGAACGCTGGGAGTATACATGAACCACGACACCCACCTGATATTTCCTTGGGTTCTGGAGATCCAAATTCCAATCCTCATCACTTTAACTGTTGATCTATCTCTCCCTGTCACTCCCCACCATTGTCTTTTGCCAGAGACTCTGAGGATTCCCATTCTACAGCTGACATCCCGGTTACCACGCCACGTGCGTCCACGATCCACTCTTGGAACTGCATTCTCCTGGGCTTGCACCGCTGCCTCCATCATGCTGGGACTGGGTCTCTGGTGACAGCTCCGTTTCTCTTAGCACCAGCTGAGACCTGCTGGGTCCTATTGTCTCAAGGCCCAGTTGTTCTGAATGCTCAGAATGCCAAGGAGCAGGTACCAAGTGGTGGTATATTTTGATCTCTCCTGGCAGCAATGTCAGGAGAGGATTCTGCTAGGGGAAAGGAGGGACTTGAAGAGACTGGAGGATCATGCGAGGCTCATTCTTCAATTAGGAGGAGAAAGAAGAGAAAAGGATGCTAGAGACCTATTGAGGAGGGCATGGGAATGGATTATGTGTTAGGTATATTTCCATACCCAAGCTCACAATGTTACAGATAGAGCGGGATGGGTTTGCTTTGGAGTACTGTGCTCATCCCAGAAGAATGCTGAGGTGAGACAGGAATGGCACAGATGTGTGTGGAAAGTTGGGTCACAAAAGTCTTCTTATTGAGCTGAACTGGTGAGAAACCATGACTAATTTCTTTTTCTTTCTTTCTTTTTTTTTTTTAGCACCCCAATCTCCCTAATTTCCCAAACCCTCCATATCTGCCCTTCACCCTTTTGTGCACTCCCCAAAAGAAAATTTAAAAATAAATAAAAATGTTAACTAAACAAGCAAACAAAGAAAGAACCCACTTTGTTTCTGTCTTTTCTGACTCTCCATCATTTGCCTTAGTGGCACTGGGAGCTGCGGTGTGTCACACAGTAGACTACTTTGTCCAAACAGCTTTACTTGCAAATGTTCATTGCAGAATGAGTTGTTGGTCAGTTTCAAGGCCTCTGGCTTTTGGTACACCATCAATAGTGGACCCTCACCAAAACTCCCCTTGAATATCCTGCTATTGCCTGGAGTCTTGGAGATTTTGCTGCTATGGTTCCATAGGACAGGTCTCTTTATGTGTTCCAGAAGGTCATAGATGCTGTAGATGTTGGAGTGGGTAAACTCAATGCCTTGGATGTGTGTCTAAGTGGTAGCTGAGTTGGTCTGTCTAGGTCACTGGAACCATCCTCCACCCCACCTTAGGCAAGGGGCAGAACCACCTCCCCAATGCCCTGCTCCTGCCCCATGGTAAGGGATGGCAACTTTTCCAAGAGCAGTGACCTGCTCTCCCATGAGTTGCGGGCCCATGGCTAAATTCTTTTATAGTCTACTTCAGTCTGTGTGTAGGGAAGGATCAGGCAGGGTAATAATACGTTTTCTGCCCCCCCCCAATTAGGTTTAACTACCAATGCAGTAAGCCAGATCAAGCTGAACTGAAAAAGTATAACAATAGGTATATTTGAGCAAAGCACCTCCCAGATGGGTTCTCCTGTCCCAGAGATGGGGCCAGAGAAGTCGTGTCGCCAAATGAGAGCAGTGAGATTTTATGAGCTGTAGGCAATGGGTGAGGATGTGTCCACCGCATGCTGGGTTTGTGGACAAGTATGGTAAAAATACGGTGAACAATTGAGCCCTCAGGCAGGGACTTGGGTGGCTGGCAGCTTTAGAGGAGGAAGCTGTAGTAGTAGCTCTAAGAATGCAGAACTGGGCCTTTTGGGGCCTTTCTTGTGTTCGGAGTGGGCAGGGTTTGGAGAGGGTGAGAGAGACAGGAGTGGATCTTGATGGATCATGCAGGGGCGAGTTGGAGGCTCCAACCAAACGGGTACACAGGTGATCCAGTTGTGCTAAGGGAAAGTAGCAAATACGGGCTGAAGGTACCAGATCCCATCCACTGGGGCAAGGTGCTGCTGCTGATTGAGGGATTCATGAGGGTATATTGAGGGCCCCTAGTTCTCTACCGCTCTCCCGCCCCTAATGCTTCTTGACTTCTGAAGGAGCTGCTGCCACACTGCGCTCCCTGGGTGAATGGGTTGCAAACTCCGAAGCTACTGATGTCTGAACAAGTATGTCACCATGTGGGAACCAATCCTGGGCATGTATGGCACAGGGTGGTTCTAGAACCTGGAGGGGACAAGGGGAATGTATGTCTCCCAAAATTGTTTAGATGAAAATTGCTCCATAACTTGGTGTCTTCCCAAAGAAGTCATCTGCAGATACAACGTGCCTTCTTCTCCTCTGGACCTTGAAGAGATCTCTCCTGGTCCAGGTCCCCAGGGTCCATCTAGTCTATGAATCTGGGAACGAAGAGAACAGAGTACATTGAGCATCCCTGAATAGTGTTGGACAAATACTGACCCCTCCCTGGCTTCTTTCTCTCATCTGACAAATGGGTATAATGTCTTTCTTAACCATTTTGAAGCATCTCTCTGAGGGGGAAGCAAGATAGTGCCTTTTTAAAATTCATTCTCAGCTTCATTCCACAATGCTTTTGAGGCAGCTTCTAAAAATACCTGTGATAGAGAGAGATAAAAATAAATACTATATGAAATCATCTACAATTGTACTCTAAGCACGTTTTTCTTATTGTCACTCATAGCTGTGTGGAAGTGATAACAAGAAGATCCCCAGACTCATTTCTAACTTAACTTTGGTCTTTAGGGGCTCTAACTGAAAAGCAGGGCCCCACATGGGAATCTCAGACCCCAAAGCTGTCTAGCCATGAGGTCTGAGGTCTGGTTTTTACCTCCCAGGGGTTTGGGTGGCTGACTGGGGTCAGCCCTGACTCTTAGCAGCTCCTAGTGGAAGCTTTCCTTCATTTTCCATTATCAGCAATGCCCAGTCTCTTCTGCCTGTGACCTCTCTATCTGGTCCTGGACTGGGTGCTTGCACACTGATAATTAAAATGCCAGAGACTCTCCTACAGGGGATCCAAAGAGTCTTGGGGTGAAAACCACTGGCTAGGGTTGGCTTGATTTGAGCAAGTTGGTGCATTCTTTCTCCCTCCTAATTCTTACTCCATAAGATGGGCATAAAGATCCATAGCCACCCTGTCTCCCACAACGGTGCTGGAAGGATCTGCTGAGACAAATTGCTATGCAAATGCATGGAATCACCATCACTCTTCAGCGCCACTGGAAAATGATTTCAAAAATATCAGGGCCATTAGGATTTGGAAACAGATAGGACCCAGAGGCTTTTTCTTAAACACTCCACCAGGGTTTTTCAGTTTCTTTGTAAGACTGGAAAACCATACTGCAAATTTCAGACCTTCCCATGGAGACCATGGAAGGCCTGTCATTTTCAGGGCACATACTGAGCAAGGAATATGTACCTAGCACTGTGACTGTCTGTGTTGCCGGCTGAATGACGCAACTCACATTTACATGTAGAAGCCTTGAGTCCCAGAACTCAGGCTATGACTGTATTTGAAGACAACAATTTTAAAGATGTGGCCGAGTGAAAATGACAATAAAACTAGAATTTTAGGTGGCCCACTAATTCTGTATGACTGTTGTTCCCACAAGAACAGGAGTTTTGGGCACATTAATAGACACAGGGGATGCACACGCATAGAGAAGGAGCAGGTGAGACCGGGCATGCACCAGCATGCCTGTGATCCTAGCATCTAGGAGACAGACAGGGGATCAAGAGTTGGAGACCATCCTGTGCTGCATACTGAGTTCCAGACCAGCCTGAATTACATAATGGGACCCTGTCCTAAAACAGCAACAACAACAAAGAAATAAAACACATGTGTGGATATGAGAATAGCATCTACAGCCATGGAGAAAGATCTGAAGGAAACCCAACTCTACCCATACCTGAGTCTCAGACTTCTTGTCTCCAAAACTTCCAGAAAGCAAATGCTTATTGTTTAAGCCCTGTAGTTTGTGGCATTTTATTATGACAGTTTGGGTAGACTAATATAATCACATATGGCAAAGTATGAACTTCTCCTTTGCTTCCCTAGTGCTACTTATAACACAGGAAAGTCAAGGACATACAAGAATGGTGCTGTTTCTGCCTTCAGGAAGCCCGGAGTCCAGGGGAGACTGCTGCTTCCTTCTAGATATGGGGCTGGGATTAACACCTTAACAGAATAGGACGGCCCCCTCATTATGTATGCAAATGCAATACAAGATGGCTTTGTATGGCATGGAGTAGTGTTGACTTCAAATGATGGAAGTTTAGGGAAAATATAAATCAAAGAACAGGGAAAGGGCAGAGTTAGTGAAGGGAAGCTCAAAAGATCAGGGTAGACTCAGGCTTTAGGGCAGTTCAGTAAGAAGTAGGTTCCTGGAAGATGCCCTCCCTAGGGCTCCTGGCTGTGCTCCAGGAGACTGTCTAAGACAGACTTCCAGTCTAGGGAGCAGCCACCCTCTGCTGTTCTTAGTCACTGGGGCTTGGCTGGCCCTTCTGCGGTTATTTGTTGCTGTTTTTCCAGGCAGATGGGGACTGCTGGCTGTTCATCAAGTTAGCAATTAACAAGTAATTCATTAGACACCTAATAAACAAATTATTAACCTGGCAAGCCATGTTCAGCCTCTGACTTGGGAGAGAGATGGCTATTAATAAGGTCTTGGAGTGGCAGTTGTGGTTTAGTGGTTAAGGTTCTGGGCAGGGCGACAGGCGATGTGGGTTCTGGTCTCTTGGGCCAAGTAGCTTTCCCTTTCTGGTTCTTATTTGACTGCTCATGCTGTAGGGCTAATAGAACTCAATTAGTGGGCAAATGAAGTGTCAGGAACAGTCTATATGAATGTAGGGCATTGGATTATGTAAAATCAGAGTCCTCAGCCCACCGTATGCTATTTCTGAGCCATCACCATAATTCCCCATCTGGCAAGCACAGTCAGACCTTTATGTCCTTGGCTTCTACATTCATGGGTTCAAAAAAGTGCAGATATAATGTGTGTGTGTGTGTTTGTTTGTGTGGGTGCAGATAAAATGTGTGTGTGTCTGTTTGTGTGGGTGCAGATAAAATGTGTGTGTGTCTGTTTGTGTGGGTGTATATGTGTGGAGGCCAGAGGTCAACACTGGGCCTTGAGAATTATTTTTTAAGAAACATTTACATTGTATTTTTAAAATGAATTAACTTTTGCGTATGAATGTGGGTGTGTGTACGCCATGTGTGAAAGCCAGAGGACAACTTTCAGGAGTTGGTTCTCTTCTTTTACCATATGGGTCCTAGGGATCGAACTCAGATTGTCAGGCTTGGTGGCATACCCCTTTACCCGCTGAGCCATCTCACCAGCCTTGTTCTTTTGAGAAATGGTCTCTCATTGGCCTGAGGCTCACTGATTAGAAGAGATTAGCTGGTCAGTGAGCCCCAGGTTTCTACTCCCCTCTCTTTCTCCAGCACTGGATTATAAGTGTCAGTTTTTTTCCTCCTCAGTTTATTTATTTACTTATTTAGTGTGTATGTGTGTGTGCGTCTGTGCACGCTCTGGGGATTGAACTCAGGATTTTAAGACTGGCAGCATGTCATGCATTTTAGTTACTGTCTTTCCGCCCCTATCAATTCCCTCTTCTCCCAAACCTGTTTATTTTCTATATGTGTGGCTTTTGTTGTGTGACACATTTAGTTAACCAGTCACATTGATGTGACCACTGGATGGAAACTATCCAATGGAGTCTGGTAGACTAGTGACTAGTAGAGAAGGCAATGACTCTCTCCCTCCCTGCATCTATCAGTAGTAAATAGTTCAGGAGTGAGGGGCAGGGCCCTCCTCCACCCACTCCTGGCTAACGACAGGCCAATTCTTGTACATACCCAGTCCAGGCACTCACCGCTCTCGTGTGTTCATGATTGTAAGGGCTGTATCCCTATCTCTCATCCAGTTGCTGCTTTCTTTCTTCGTCATCTTCCATAGCTTTCTTGAGCGTTATGTGGATGGTATAAATATCCTGTTTAGGATTGGTCACCCATCTGTCACTCCTCAGCATGTTCCTTCAGTCGCTGCATTCAGCAGCATTCGCCGGAAAGAGAAGCTCCCCTGCTTATGTCTGAGAATAGTTCTTGTCTGCGAGCACATGAGTATTTCACAGGCAGTTTGATGCTGTCATTTCAACTAAACAACAGTGTTCCATTGGTTCCCTTCTAAGGTTTGTGACCTCCTTCACTGTGGGTTTTTGATTAGGTTTACAGTAACAGGCATGGATTTTCTCCTGTGGAATGGGACCTCAGAGCCAAACCACAGTTTGGTTGGTTATCTCTATAACAGTACTGCCACTATTATGATAGCTTGGAGATTGGTCTTGTAGGGTTCACAGCTGGGTAAAACAGTTGCTTTTTCTTCCTCAACACTGGGGATAACAAGTAGATGCCATTAACTGTTTTTAACCTATGTTCTGGGGATTGAACTCAAGTCTCATGCTTGCAAGATGACTATATTACTGACTGAGCTATCTCCCCAGTCCCAAACACAATAGATTTTTAAAAAATAATTTTGGGTTGTTGTTCCAGAAGGGCTATGAAGGCTGCTGGGGTGGGGATAAAGGCATTGCTACTTGCTTCATAATTTATTTTTTGAGATGTGGTCTCTCACTGAACCTGGAGTTCATTGATTTTGCAAGTCTAGCTGGCTTGCAAGCTCCAGGGATTTCGTTGTCTTTGTCTCCCTAGTGCTAGGACTATAGCTATCTTTTTAATGTGGGTTCTGAGAATGTCAACTCGAGTATTCATGTTTGCATGCCAAGCATTTTACTGATGAAATAATCTCCTCAATCCCACACAGTATAATGCAGTTTATGGTGGGGATGAGAGCTTTAGAATTTCTCAGTAAAAAGGGGACTGCCAGCTGGGCGGTGGTGGTGCACGCCTTTAATCCCAGCACTCGGGAGGCAGAGGCAGGCAGATCTTTGTGAGTTCGAGACCAGCCTGGTCTACAAAAGCTAGTTCCAGCACAGGCTCCAAAGCCACAGAGAAACCCTGTCTCAAAAA
>JAQHUG010000126.1:596011-654289 GCA_028555095.1 Dicrostonyx torquatus
CGGGAACACAACCCACACCTCTCCCCCTCTTACTACAAAAACCTCTTTTCTATAACACATTAAAAGGAATGAATAATGGACATTTTAGGTGACCCTGTTTAATGAATGAGGAAATTTAGGTTCAGGGAGATGACTTAACCAAGGTCATGAGTCTAGTGACAGAACCAGGCTGAGGATCTAGATCTTGGGTTTGCAAACAGTATGTAATTAGTGGGTTGGTTCCATGAGAAATGACTTGATGGCAAAATGGATATTTTTTGGAAATAGTTAGTATTTCTGCACATAATCTCTTAGTCTATCTAGAGTTTTTTTTTTTTAAACTAATTGAAGACTATGAAGGACCTGACAATTTTTCTCCAGAGTCTTCATAGATGAAATGGTTGGTTGCACTGTTGGTCTCCCCAGGTTATCGTGAGGCTTACATGATAATACAGGTGATACGGGTTTGGCACAGAGTAAATGCTCAGCCAATGTTAGTTATGATTACTGTGATGACTCTCTGCTCATTGGAATCACAGAAGTAACTGGAGTCTGGAGGTTCCTCTTCAGCTCTCTGCCATGATCAGTTGCTCTGGAGCTAGCAAGAATGCACAGTTAGTCCCAGGTCACAGTAATTTCATGGCCCCAAGAGAGTCAGATTCAGATATCCTTAAATGACCTTTGACTTAATCAAGCACCCAAGTTCTGCAGGTCACAGAATACCTACTTTGATACCCTGTGACATCCATCAGATAGTCCTTCGGGTTCCAGTATTAATGGATGGGCCTATATAGTGGGTCCTGACTAATGGGCTATCACATGTCAAACATATGTATTACCTCTGCCCTCTAGCTCACACTTCTGCCTCATTGATTGAGGAGTCCGTGCAGTCTGGGTTGACAAACACTCATGACCATGAGTGAGTTAGATGTCTGAGAGGCTACCTGAAGCAGAGGAATCTGTCAAGGTACACTGGATGTGCTACACGTAGAGAAAACCCTATCATAAACCTAACTTGGCATAACCAACATAACAATTTGGTCAGAGATAGGCATTTTGCATGAATATTTTGTTCTGTTATAGCTTTCTTCTGCCTATTATAGAGTAGTTTCACACCCTTATCTTTTTCTATGCTCAGAATAATTAATTTTATAACCAAAATGAAATTATAGAGATTAGCAAGGTTTGTTTGTTGAGGAAAAGATGTCTCTAAGACTCATTTCTATGTATATCCATTCTCTGGTTAGCTTCTTTTCCTTGTTGGACACTGGTTCAACCATTGAAGCTTACAGATTCTATTTGACTGTATCTCTGCATCTCCTTTCTGAGCTGGGGGGAGCTGCAGCCTGTCATATTGAACAGAGAGACAACATCTCACAGACTTTGTCTCTCAATATCAATTTCTGTGTCCGGAGCTGAGCAAGTAGGCAATACATTGTCCCACTGAACATACTTAGGGATGAATGCAGGGCAGGGCAGCTGGGAGAGAGGCTTTCACTTGAACTTGACATGCCCGTCAAGGAGGTGGCTGGTGGTGGAGAATGTGCCCAGGTCCACTTTCTGCCCTTCCTATGGATCTCCTGGGCCTACTCAGGGTCCGTTTTTGATCCCTATGACAATGGCAGGGCTGGACTGGCTATCAAACAGCTAATACTATTCAGGGAGGCTTTATGTTACTCCTGTGTGGTCTCCTGAAGCACTCCCAGAACACATAACAGAAGTTTAGTGTCAGCCAGCCAATCTATGGTTCTGCCTCCCACTTCTAGCTGCTCCCTTTGGACAAAGGGAGGATCCTGTTTCCTTATCTGAGCCCAAGATGATAGTGTATGGGATACCTGGTGTAGACATTGTGACCAGAGACTCAAGTGACAATCTTGCGAAGGAACGCCTGCTCCTCCAAGCCTTCTTAGCAGGAATTTCTTTTAATGAGCAGTCAGAGTCCAGTGGGGTGGTCTTTGTCCACAAACCCTTATGTGGGAAAGTGCCTCTCTTTTTAAATGTATTGTAAACACCACACTGTCCTTTCATATGGATGGGCAGGCACACACAGGACAGCTTGAGTGCCATTTGAAGGATGCAGGGGATTGCTGTATAGCCACTCACCAGGATCCCAGAGAGATGGGGAGTCAGGATTCATGGAACTGGCACTCACAAATGAAGGAAGTGAACTTAGAAGCTCCAAGTGCCTAATGCGGCTGTTTTATGAGCTGCTGTGAGCAGCCTCCGCTTGATCAATGAACCTCAAGTGTGTGGTAAGGAGAGGGAGTGGCCCAAGAAGGCTGTGGATTTGCTTCTTCATTTCATTCCAACCCTTTTCTTCTGGTGACTTGCTTCGCCTGTGAGAGAGCCATTAGCTTGCATTAAGCCCAGATTCTGCTAACATTTCTCCCAAATGCACATGTTTCAGAGAGAGAGAGAGAGAGAGAGAGAGAGAGAGAGAGAGAGAGAGAGAGAGAGAATAAGAAGGCATTGAAGAATCTAATGATTGATTGCTGTTGATGGCAACAAAAAAAGGAAAACAAAACAAAACAAAAAGCCCCTGATAACTTTTCAGGTTCTGGAACACATGCCACATTGGCAACTGGAACTAAATAGATTATTACTTCGCTTAGGATCTGTTTCCCAGACTTACTTGCAAAGCTGCAGCTTGCTTTGGTCAGTGTGATGGAAGGTCAGGTGGTAACCTCAAGATGTCCTTGGCCAAGTTGTCCCTTGAAATGGGGAGGCATCAGGGACATCAGGTGAATGGAGACACTGACTCTACTGATTCTTGATTGCTTTTCTGTGCTTTTGCTGTGGCCATTCTGTGTGTGCAAGGAAGGAGGTTTCTTTTGCAGGGAACAAGAGTTCTCTGCAGGCTTCTTATAACCAGTTTTCTATGGGTTGTATCCTTCTTATACATGTTTGGGGAGGTGGGGGTCACTCAGGCTTGGAACTGAAGTTGGTGCTTCTTTTTCTTTCTTACAACTAAAAAAAAAATTATCGCGGTCCCTGGGCCATAGTGCAGGGTTGGAGGATTACACCACTAATATGTAAGAAAGAGGAGGCTTATTGGGTCAAGCAGGAATTCCAAAGGGTTGGACTCCCATTAATGTGCTAAATCTTTGTAGAATTAGGCTTTAAAGTCAAGAGCATAAGCCAATCTAGTTTGAATTAAAAGAATTTTAACAGTAAAAAAAATCCTCTGCAGATTTATCATTTTTTTCCTATGGAGAACAGAACAGTAGGAAGCAAATATGTTTATGATGAGTCAGTTAGTTTTCAGAGACTCCTAGGACAGGAAAGAGGAGGTGACACCAGGTCCAGAAGAGCATCATTTGTCTGTCCATCCACCTATCCATCCATCTATCCAACACTTCTTTTTTCTTTTTCATTTTTTGGTTTTTTGAGACATGTTTCTCTGTGTAACAGCCCTGGCTGTCCTGGAACTCATTTTGTAGACCAGGCTGGCCTCGAACTCACAGAGATTCACCTGCCTCTGCCTTCTGAGTGCTGGGATTAAGGATAAGCACCACCACAGCCTGGCCCTTCCAGCACTTCTTAAATATCTATGTACCAACCTCTGAGGGTATAGTGACAATACAGATACAGGTTCTACTTGCATAGAGCTTTGGGCTGAAGGGGTATGACAAAACCATGAATCTTTTCAGTAGGGTGTGAAGAAAGCTAACAGGGATACCCATAGTGGGACCAAAAAGCCTAGTCTGTCCATCTGTGAAAGGGGTTGCTCTTCTTTCCCAAAGAGACCAATGTGCAGTGGACATGGGATACTCATTCCTGAAACAGATGCTGGAAGGTGGGCTCCGGAACTCACTGTTCAAAGATGTGCGCCATCTGAAGAACCCTTCACAGTCGCTTGTCTGTGCAGGGTGTCTCACATGCTTCAAAGTGCTGTCGTGTTCAGCATCTCGCTTGATCATCCAGCCTTGAGGGTGGCAGCAGTGTAGGCAACTGCAATCCCAGAGACTCTAAGGTCACATGGCCAGCTGGGGGCAGAACTGGCTGCGAATATACTTTGCTGGCTCAAGATGGAAGGTGAACGGAGTGCCTTGAGATGCTGCCCAGATAGGCAAGAGGACAGAGGTTCTCACGGTGCACACACCCACCTCCACTGTTGTGACAGAAACAACCTGAAGGAAGGATCCATTACAGCTCATGGTTTTGGGGGTGGCTATCAGTCCACTGTGGCGGGGAAGGCATGGTGTTTGGGGTGCTACTCTGGCTGTGTTGGTGGGAACTTGTATAAACCTTGTTTGCATCTTACTAGGTCAGGAGGTAGAGGGTGATGTGCTAGAATCACAGGTGGATATAGTTTCCAAAGCCCATCCCATCTATTTCTGCTTGTTAGGCATAGCCTTAAGGTTCTACAACCTCCCCGAAACAGAGCCACTAGTTGAGAACCAGGTGTTCAAACATACAGACCCGAGGGGAATGTTTCAGCCTCACCTGTCCCCCCACCCCCTCTCTGGGAAGCAACTTTTTGCTTAGAAAGCAGCACTCTTGTTCTCATTTTGTGTCCAGAGGCCCTTGTGAACCACTTTCCAGGCCATGGATAGAGAGCTAGGGCGTTTGAGTGACAGTCCATCTCAGACCTAGTGCTGATGCTCCACCTCCTTGCCAGGCTTGGCTAAATAAAGACATAGTCCCAGTGGGGAGTCACTGGGGCTGAGAGCTCTCCTGGGGGTGCCAGGCAGCAGGAGCTGCTCAGGAGTCTTGGCAGAAGCAGTCGCAGCCCCTATCTGTCTTAGCCTTGAGTAACCTGGCAGATGGCCAGGGCCTGAGAGAGGCAGCCGGGTTCTTCCAGGCAGCTGGGGGCTGTCAAGTACAGCGCTGGTCCTAGCACAGGGCTGGGTGTGGTAGATACATGCCAGCCACCGACAGCAGAGGAGCAGGGCACCAGGAAGGCAAGACAATGCCTGGAATTTTTAGCTTGCCATAGCTCTGCACAAGGGCAGCCTCCTAGACTGCTTATGCTGTGGTGGTTAAGTGTGCAGGTAGTAAGGAAGGACAGGGGTGTAGCTTTTTTTTTTTTTTTTAGTGTGTTCTGATGAAGGGAGTTCAGGTCACCAGCCATTCCTGGCTTTCTTGGAGGACATATGTTCCAAAGTGCCTTGGGTACTTTCCCCCTGCCCACCCCTTCCCCACCCCCAACAGTCACCCGTCCAGGAGAAATCTTAAGTGATGCAACACATCAGCAGGTTGGATTCTTTCTTTCCTTCTCAATTCCATAAGAGAGTAAGAATTCACTCCCTACCATAGGGTGAGAAAGACTGGCTTTCTGGTCCCAGATTTGAAACTTGCTGGCATTTGTTGTGACCTTTGACTGTGCCATGGCATTAGCTATGTCATGGAAAGACTTCAACCCAAGTTTGTTCACTTTGAAGGGAGTCTAGTTTTGGTACCATGTTTCTCTGGGATGCCATAAGATCTGAATGGGGAGGGTGTTCCTTCTGTGTGGGGCACTGCGTCTCCACCAGAGGATATGTGGCTTTTTAAGGTGGCAGCTACTTCCTGCCTCCCACACCTCTCCCTCTAAGAAATCGTAGCAAGCAGGTTTTTCCTTCTCTAATGGGCTATGCAGGAACTTGGGGGCTCCCTGGGCTGTGTGAGGCCACAGAACAGTCCTTGGGGCTTGAAGGGGCTAAGTAGAGAGAGAGTCTACCTTCTGCAGAGATCCTACCTCTACAGGGGATGAGAGGCACTAAGAACACTGGCTGAAATCAATGAGCGGAATCAATGCCCCTGAGTACAGGATGCTCTCTTCCTCATCTGGCCTCACTCGCCCTAGCGTGAAGCCTTGTTCCCTCTTAGAGAACCAGAAGGTTTAGTTAATCCCTAGGCTAGCTCCTTCCTTCAGGGATGTACCTTGGAATCCATAATGACTTGGACCAAGGCTTTTCTAGTTGAGGCTCTCCTGTCGTGAGAGAGCAGCAGAGGGCTGGGAGAGG
The DNA here is from genome assembly GCA_028555095.1 of Dicrostonyx torquatus. Lineage (NCBI taxonomy): Eukaryota > Metazoa > Chordata > Mammalia > Rodentia > Cricetidae > Dicrostonyx > Dicrostonyx torquatus. The sequence goes on from JAQHUG010000126.1 coordinate 601,939, forward strand.
GCTGGTAAACTCAGGGATAATCCAGGCTCAGGACACAGGGCCGGACATTGTGAAGCTGTTTTATGTGGACAGGATCTTTTCTAGTCTCAAGTCTGGAACTCCAAGGGTGAAGCTGGACAGGTGTAAAGTATAAGTAACAAAAAGAATTTTGAGTCTCATGATTTTTTTTTTCTTTTTACACAGAGAAAGGAGAAGGGAATTATCTCAGATGTCCTTAATTTATAGGCCTGGAGAGCTGCTGTCATTTTGTTTATTCGTATGGAACCCAGATTGTCTAATACAGGAGCCTGAATCTCAGCTGCCTGATTTATCCCACTTAGAATAGGACTTCGTGTAAGTTAAACCACTAACCTAGCCCATGGGGCTATTATTAGAATTAAAGGAGTATGAACTTATATTCCACCAGCAAGTTAACTACTTTTTTCCCCCTCCCCATGGCAAAACCTGAAAAATGAGAGTTGGTGTCTTTATCCAAGCCTGGCCATGGAGTAGCTGGCAATTTCCTCCCCCCATTTATTGTGTTCAAGTTGTCACCAACATCCTGTTGATTCATTTTAGAATGCCCTGCCTCTGGCAGCCATCTCCGGTCCATGCCCTCTGCCATCTCCTGTTAGGGCCCTCATCACCCCAGGCTGACACTGTCACAAGTGCCCCCCCATCGTCTCCACTGTTCATACACTTGCCATATCATACCAGTGTATGGCACACACCTGCTCAGTGCCTTTAGTGCCTCCTAGAGGAGGCACTAAAGCCCCTGGTATGTGGCTCTCCCCATTGGATCCTTTAGATTTCTCCCACCAGGCCTCTTCGACTTGTGTTCTTGGACTCTCTCAACTCCTGGATGTCTCAGTCCTTCCCCACCACAGCAGCCTCACACATAGCTCCCAAGCCTGAAATGTCCTTAGACAAATTTGCTCACCTCTCCAGAGTGAGTCTTACTTCCATGGACAGTGAGATCCCTTTTGACACCCATCCTGAAATACAGCGTCCCTCCCTCCATCCCTCCCTCCCTCCCTCCTTCCCTCACTCCCTTCCTTCCTTCTTCTCTTTTTGCCTTTGGGTTGTCCCCTCTCTTTCCACGAAGGCACGACTAACTCCATCTCTAAATGCCTCCCTGGGTGTCCTATTCCCACAGCCTTTGGTTCAGGTACCGATGAGGCATCTGGTAAGTTTGTTCTGGTTGGCTGTCAGTCAATGTCCTGGGTTGGGCTGCTGTCCTGTGATGGAGCGCACCTCTGTGGTTCCTGGTGTGTTTACTAATGATGAGGGCGCCATCTTTTTCTTTCTTTCTTTTTTTTTACTCTTAGTTGGTTTCCACCTATAGGACAAGGAAGCCCACAGCTTTCTTCCTTATACCAAAGGAAGAGATTCTGCACCATGTGTGGGTGGGTTGCTCTGTGTCTTCTGAATCCTTAGTGCTCTTGCTTTGGAGAGAATCTTCTCCACCAGGCAAAGAAGAGGCATTTAGGTTCATTTGTCCTCTTTCTCTCCCCCTGCACCTTGCGATGCTCAGTCTGAGTCCAGGGGCTGCCCCCCTATCCTGCAAGCACAGGTACAGAGAGGTGGGGCCCATGGAAACTGAAAAGGATACATTGTATCTAAGTGTGTCATGTCTCATCTCTCAAAGGATACCCCACCTCCGGTCTCCTATGACTTCTTCATGCAAGGTCTGCTCCCATCTTCTAGAAAACACTCTCGACTTCTCTTGAACCCTTGCTGTTTTTGAGCCTCTGCTTCTGATTACACTTAGATCCTATAGCTTCATTCTCAGTTTGGATCCAGGAGGGAAGAGGTGAGTCAGGCACTCTACCAGTGGCTTTGTGTGCAGTATCGTAATTTTTACAAAGTTGTTTTTAGGAAATATCTTCACTTTATATGTGAGATAATTGAGGTTCAGAGGGACTAAATTGCCCCATGCCTAATACATTCTCTTCAGTAGATCCTGGAGAAGGGATTGCTCTCTAACAGTAGCTTAGATGGGCCACTGGAAGATGGTGGTGGATCTTGGTGCAGATAGAAGGAAAGAGGGTTCAAGGTAAATACGTCCCACAGTCACACAAGCCAAAGGGTGGTGGTGGTGAGTGCTTCTCATTGTCCTTGTGAGGGTTGGGTGGTCTGGAAGGCATGAAGCATCTCAAGTCGCTCACCTCCTACTACCAGAATCCCATATCCCTGTTCCCATGGGAACTCAGTAGAGCTCATCCCTGGCTGTCTTCTACTGATTTCTCAGTACACTTAACGATAGGTGGGTGACAAAATTGATGTTTCGGAGCCCTTTCCTCCTTATACTCAGCTAGAGTTAAACGGAGATACGACTTATACGGCCTGAGTAAAGGAAGGACTGCTCAGCAGTAATTTTAAAGTCTCTAGGGTCTACTTGAAAGAGAGATCTTTAAGGGATACAAATGAGTGGAGGTAGGTAATGCCTGGACCATCAGAAGGCTCTGGAAGTAGATGAGTGAGTGAAAAGGGCTTTATTTATTTAATGACAAGGCTCCCAGCTCTTGGCTTCTGAGCTAAGAGTCCCTAGAGGTATAACTCATACTGCTTCTCTCTCTCTCTCTCTCTCTCTCTCTCTCTCTCTCTCTCTCTCTCTCCTTTTGGTTTTTCGAGACAGGGTTTCATTGTAGCTTTGGAGCCTATCCTGGAACTAGCTCTTGTAGACCTCGAACTCACAGAGATCCCCCTGCCTCTGCCTTCTGAGTGCTGGTACTAAAGGGGTGCGCCACCACCGCTGGTCTGCTTCTCATCTTTTAACCTATACTTGCCAACACTTGGCTGACATCAGCTCTTTAAGTTTCCCAAAATTTGGAAAGAACCTAGGAGATCTTGGGAAGTCATTTGTAAAACAAAATCACCCCGGAGGAAGGACAGAGAAGCCTGTTGCTTCAGTACTGAGCGATTGCCCTCTTTCTGCGGGAACCCTCTACTACCCAGACTCCACAGTGGTATTATTGATTGGATATAGGGTCTAGGTTCATTGTCTTTCCTTGGGCTGGATGAGACACCTATTAGGTGTTTCCCACACTTGGGAAAAGCTGCCTGCCCGCCTAAATCCACAAGATGGAAGTTGCTCCCTCTAGCTTTCCCACTAGCAGCCAAGGCTGCAGGGTTTGTGAGTGACCCTCTCCACACTAAGCAGATTTCTAGCACTTCCTCTATTCTATCGCTGGTATTTAACAATGCATTTTAGAAGACACTCCCAAATAAGTTTTGGATGTTGACCACCTTTCATTCTTTTTTCTTCTCTCTCTTTTATTTTAATTTTTAATTTTTTTCTTGGCAGCGTGGAAAGTTGAGGAGACACCCTGTAAACCAGGCCCTGCTACTCAGAGTGCAAGGAGCAGCACGCAAGGCACAGGGGTGTCAAAAGCCCGCGATTCAGGGCAGCCGAGGGTGTGTCAGAGAGGAACATGGAATCGGGGTGCCCAGTGTGCGTGGGTTGTATGATCCTGAGGGCGCCGCGGTGTGTGCACCGCCTGTCTGCTTGCTGCCCTGCCACCTCCGTCAGCAACCTCACTTCGCCTTCAACCCATTCCCAGCCAAACGTTTCTTTTTCGGTGGTGCTTCTGGGCTTTTATTGTAAATTCCGTGACTAAAACACGCCGGTGAGCGGGGCCCCAAAGACAGATGGATCAATTGTCCCCTTTCCGGCTTGGGGAGGAGTCCCCGCAGCCTCGGAGTGGGGAGCGGGGAGGGGCCAACAGTTCCTGACTAGCCCAAGCGATCTCTGAGTGCGGGGCGGAGGTGGGAAGTGGAGGCCAGGATGCCCTGTGTTTGGGGGCACCCCAGTAGGTTGGGGTGCGCATCCAGGCTGGATCCTTCCCACACGGTTCCGTCTGATTCACTGGCCTCGGAGGAGGCGGTTGGGACGCTCAGGCAACCTTTTTTTCTGGTCCATGGCATGGTAAAGAAAAGTCTGGAATGGCAAAGCTGGTGTGTTGTGTGTGTCTGTGTCTGTGTCTGTGTGTGTGTTGGGGGCGGGGGTTTGGCAAGAGAGGCGCCAATGTGCGGTGAAAGTTCCCAAGCTCCGCAGGCAGAACACACGTGTAGGAGCGCAGGGCTAGATCCAGGCTTGCAGGTTGCTCTCCTGCTCTCCTGCTTGGAGGGCTGGCCTACAGGGCGTCTTTGGGTGCCCTAATGCCTTTGGGGTGCTGCTTAGATCCGCCTCCCACGAGGAATACATCATCTTGCAAAGAGTGATGCTCTCTTTCAGACCTCTACCAGGCCAGGGCTCTCTCTACTGCCCTGCCTCCATGCATCCAGGATGGCTCCCGCACCCGGGCCTCAGTGTCCCCCAGCTTCTCTCAGCTTTCCAGGCGTCCGAGATCTCATGGCCCTGGGGGTCCAGTGTAGAGGCAGTGGCACTGGGGGGGCGCAAACCCTCGTCTAGGAGGGACGAGAAATTTCATGGAAGGAGGGGGCGTGGGAGGCCTCATGAGCTTTGTCGGTTTGAGCGTGGACACTAGCCCGGGGATCCCATCGGTTTCTGGACAAGGCGGCAGGCTGGTCCCAGGATGATGGGCAGCTGAGCGGAGGGAGCCAGTAGTGGAGCTCACCCCTAGGTTAGAGTTCCCTGGCGCCAGCGCCACCGCTGCGCTGCTGCTACCACCACCGAGTCTCCGCCACGGCTGCTGCAGAGTGTCGCTGCTCCGCCGCGCTCCCGCGCTCCGAGTCGCCAGCCGCCTGGGAGCCGGAGCGCCGAGCCCCGGGCAGAGGAGTGGGGCGAGGCGTGAGAGCCTTGGCGAGGGAGCCGTGAAGGGGGAGGGAGCGGGCGGAGGGAGGAGCAGGGAGAGAGGGAGTAGGGAGGGAGAGGCAAGCGAGGGAGAGTGGAGATCGAGAGCAAAGAGCGAGAGCGAGGGAGAGCAGAGGGAGGGAGGAGAAAAAGACACACGCAAGCACAGGCACCCCGGCACTGGAATTCCATTAGAAAAAAGTGAGCTGAGCAAGGGTTAGCGGGAGAAGATTTTTTTTTTTTTAAATCTTTTTCTTCATTTTGGTGCCAAAGAAGCGACTCTGGTCTCCCATCCTAGAAGCTCCTACTGGATTGCTCCTTATCCGTCGGTGGATTTCTTTCCTATTTGCATTTATTCTGACCCCCTTCCTCGTTGCTTTCTTCCAGCCCTTCATTTTCAGATCTCCTCGCCCCCACCTCTCCAGTCCCCTCCTGGGAAGTGCAGGGGAATTGGACCCGCGGGGACTCACGCCTTCCCGGACGCGCGAAGGGCTGGGCTGACCTCAGGACCAGTCTGTTGGCTTAGAAGGCAGCCAGACACATAGCTACGTGTGTTTGATTTCAGTGGCAAGGGGGACGTCAAGAGGCAGCCCACCGCCCGCCTTCCACCCCACCCCCTGCAACCAGCAGCGAGAACCCCAGGACTCGGGATCTTCTGCCGGCTCGGGATCTCCGCATTGGATTTGGGGGTCATTATCATTGCTTGGCGGTTATTATTATCGTTGTTATTTTATTTTTATTTTTTAAACCTAAGGGAGAAAGACACATACACACAAAACTGTGGGATTTATTTAACATGATCTTGGCAAACGCCTTCTGCCTCTTCTTCTTTTTAGGTGAGTACTTGCAGGTGGCGAGTCTGGGGGCCACACCGGGCTGCGTGCGTTTAGGCGCCCTCTGGAAGCTGGGCACGCGGGGGTGGGGTTGGGGGCTGCGAGCTGGGCGCCACGGGAGACACCGGGAGAGCGCCGCCGTGCTGGAAGACAGGGCCGGGGCTCCGGGGGGAGGCTCTGGGGAGGCGAACAGCCCGGGAGGCTCTGAAGGAGGGAGCCGTACGGTAGCTGGCTGGTTGCGCGGAGGACTGAGAAGGAGACTTCCAACATTCAAACCATCTCCGCACGCACTCACGCGCCGCCGCGCGCGCACACACGCTTACTTGCAGGCGGTGATAACGCTCATTTCCCTCAAAATAACGGGTTCAATTTGCAGCAACTTAGAGAGAAAAAAATTGCAACTCTTAGCGTGGAAGAAAGGAGGGAGGGGAAAGGCTGTCTGGGAGCTGGCACGCCAGCCCCTCCTTTCCTGGTTGCTCTCTGAGTCACTGGATTTCTGCCGGAGGTCCTGGTTTGGACGCACACAGGGAGCCCTTGTAGTCACCTCCCACTTGCCAATCAGCCTCAGGAAAGCACCCTGTTTCCTCACTCTGGAGAGCACTTTGCAAGTTTCTTCCTACCCAATGCCTCCTTTTCTACCTATACCCAAGCCAGACGGTAGGCAGAGAGCAGGCTTGCAAGGTGTTCAAGGCCTTCAGAGCAACCGCCCTGGGGGCTTGAAGCTAGGGGCTTGGGGGAACAGGAGGGGAGGAGGCCAAAGTTTGCGCCTTGGGAAGAAGACTGAGTGGTGAATGTATGGGGGCGGGGGAGCAGACCTTAACAAAGACCACTCACTGCTCATCCAGTAAGCCCCCACGTCTGTGACAGGGAGGAGTGGCTGGCCACGCGCTGAGCTTCAGCAGAGCCTCCCCCTTCCCCTTATACTTTGTAAAAAATCTCAGCTTCTTGGGATAGATAGAGATTTCCTCTTGCACAGGCAAAGAAAAGATGTTTACAAGACTGTGTGTGGATTCTGTGTTCTGGAAAGTGTGTGTGTGTGTGTGTGTGTGTGTGTGTGTGTGTGTTCAGTGCAGGTGCTGTTCTTGGGGTCATGGTTTGCTGGTAGTCCAGAGTGAACTAGACTACCAAGCAAGGATCAGGGGATCATCTTTACCTCCAGCAGCAAGGGTAATGGATAACCCAGACAGGGAGGTTATGGAAGATGTGCATGGTCTAAGAAGTGCCCTCCAGATTGGTCCTGTGGATTTGTAGTCTGGTAGAGTCAGTGTTGGCTGTATCCTGGGCCCTTCCCTTGCTCACAGACTTGCTACCTCCCAGCTATGCATTCTCAGGGGATATGGCCCTGCCCCGGGGTGTGGCCTTCACCAGGCTTACAGTAACCCTGGCAGTAACCCGGTGGAGTAGGAGAGACAGAGTCTGAGGGTAGGAGATGTTCTGGGCTCATTTTCATTCTGCCACCCTTTCCAGCAGCCTTAGGGAAGTGGACTCTCATTCTGAATGAACTGTCACAAAATTTGACCTTTTTCTTCATTGATGGTCTGAAAACACAGCTTTCTGGGGGCTCAGAATGCTCAGAGCCAAGAATAAAAGAAAATCGCATTTCAGGAAAAACCTGCCAGGTCGCCTGTTGTTGAATTGTACCCCACCACCATCAAGGATTCATGCTTCCCAGTGTAGGGGTCCTCTCTGAGGGCCATCAGTAGAGGTGAACAGCCTCCTCCAGTATCAGATGCCAAGTTGCACATGGGGTGTTCCTAGCTGAGGAGTCAGCTCTCCACAGAAGTGGCACTGGGCATCCTGCACATAATGGGTGTGTATGGGTGTGTGGAGTATGAGCACACAGCAGAGATGTCTATCACTGTCTGCTATCCAGGGGCTGAGATGGGAAGAGGGAAAAGTGAAAGGGGGCAGGGTTGCCTGGCATCTCCTCGGGTCATGACTCTTCAGTCCCCTCTCCCCTGAGAAGTCTCTCTCCAAAGCTGGGCAAAGGCTCAACTCAATGACAGACTGTGGGATTCTGAAAGGCTCTGATAGGATGGAGTGGTGTGAAGGAAACCTAAATCCAATGGCCCTTTCCCTGCCTAGAAGACTATAGTTGGGAACCAGTTGGAAAGTCAATTCAGAATGGAGGTTCCTTCTCAAGTCAGCGATTTGGCTGGGGCCACAGTGAAGAGTGTCCCCGGCCCCAGCGAGGGCCTTCAGATTCCTTTTCAAAGGCTCTGAGTGAGATCTAGTGTCAGAGGATGACAGTGGAGAGAAAGGGCCTTTTAGCCCAGTCATTCAGATTTCCAGTGTTGGCACACATGGAGAGAGTGCAATGTAGAAAATGATGGGCACCCAGTGGGCAGAAGGCCCATCCCCGGTGGCATTCTAGCACACACATCTGGCTCTTGACGGGACACTGGATGCAGGGCAGCAATCTGGACCTCCACCCCTCCCTTCAGTGTGCTCCCTGGAACTGTTCCACACTGCTTACTCTTGATAGATGCAAGTTTCCTTCCTTCAGGCCAGGAAGCCAGCCTTTTCTGGAGTCTTGGCTAGGGAATCCTGGCTGCTGTGAGTCCCTTTCTCTGTCTGGGCATGGCTGCTTCTGGGAGTCTTGAAGCTGAGTTCCAGAGATTAGGACAGTCGGTGAAAGCATGTCCTGGTCCTCTGCAGAGCGAATCGCGAACACCAGTTGACAGGATGGGAAGCCCCTCGATATTGGCTGGGAGCCGACAGAGACTTGTGTTCAGGGCATCCTGGGGGCTCTGAGCTCAGCTGCAGCGCAGGCAGAGTGAGTTGCTTTCTTGCTGCCCTCTCTGGAGCTTCGAGACTGACTTTAAACTGGTGTGAATTCTGAGCCAGTAGAAGGCCCTGAATGTCTCTGTATGTCCCATTCTAAGCCCCCTCAGACAGTCCAGCCTCTAGTTCAGTCAGGTGGAAGGTGGATGTCTTCCTGCAACTCTAGGATGAAGTCAGTGGAAGCTCAGGACTGGCTGAGAGGGGCAGACAGGTGCAAGTGGGGGTGTGTGTGGTGGTTCAGCTGCTCCTGGGCGGCCCAGAGGCACTAGAGTCCTGAGAAGCCTAGAAAGAAAGCTGCTACCTCAGCTTTCATGGAGGACACATCTAAGACTAGTGCCTGGGCCCGCCGACCTTGCTTCCCAGAACTCCTACTCAGTATGGGTTTCTACCTCTTGTTTTGTCTTGGAGTGGTTACATTCTTCAGCTCTTTCTGTTCTGAGGCAGGAGTATGGTCAGGAGAGAAGAAATCTTCCTTTGCTCTAACTGGAGCCTCCTCCATCCGGAGTCCAGCTCCCCTTCATCTCCTTTGCTGTTTCCTTGTGGGGGAAGGCCTAAGGCTCTCTGGGAATGATTCCCCACCCCACCAAGGGCTCTGGGGAGTGACAGGCTTGCTGTGTGCAGCTCTACCTGTAGGTGTCGCTGTCTCCCTGCAGTAGCTCCCCCATGAGCAGGGCCTCCTAGGGAGAAGGCCTGAGAGTAGCTGGGCAAGAAAGGGGTGGGAGATTCTGCGGTATTCTGAGGAAGGGACTAATGGCCTAGAATTTTATTCTGTTTTGGAGTGAGAGGGAGTAGAGGACACCTCTCAAAAATTATCCTTTGGGTCTTGCAGAGGGCAGTCTTTGCTGTAGCAGTGGTATGGCACTTTTTTGGTGGTGGTGGGGCAGGGTCTGAAGTTAGGAGTTAAGGAAGGACATAGAGACAGAAGATGTTGTCTATATCTGGAGGAAACCATTTTTGGAGCTTGGCTTTAAAAGGGTCTGACCAGCTTCTCTCTGCCATTCATGTCCAATCTTCGAACCCCTCCCTTCTGAGGATACTGTGGGAAACAGATAAGAAGGGTGGGTTAAAGCCAGCTTGGGCTGGAAGGCAGGACCCGAAGGAGGCGAGTACTTCCTTTTCTGTAATTGATTTATTATTTTGCTTTTGGAAGGAATTAAAAAAAGAGAGAGAGAGGAATTTCAGAGTAGGACAGGGAGGAAAGGAAGGAAAAGGTGATGAGGTCTGTTGAGAGCAGAGCCCTTGGGAGACAGGAAGCAAGAGGAGAGATGGAAGTGGGAGAGGCAAGTCCTGATAGGGCCTGAGCGCCAGGGAGAGCAGGTTTGCTTCTGTGCTTTGCCTAATGCCTTCTCTTTCGCAGGAGGCTGGGGTGGAACTTGGCACTTGGTCATGCCCCTGTCTGGGATAAAGTTGGCAAATACAGAAAGGCAAGGCCTACAGGGGTCTCCTTTTCTCCCTCCTGGGCCTCCTGGACCACAGGGTTAGGCTTGTTTCTGGTTGTATTCTAAGACAACTAGGCAACAGTGGAATGACAAGACCAAGGGCTGGAGGGGGCTTTTCTACTTCTCTCTGTGTGACCTTGAGTTGTTTCCCTTCTTTGGACCTGAGTGTCCTGGGAATATGATGGCAAGGCTTGATTCTTGGGTCTCTCTAAGGTTCAGACAGTCTCTGAAGGCTACCTGACTTTTCGTGCCTCCAAACCAAGGCCTTGGATGGAGCAGAGGTTTGACGGTTGGGAGGTGCAGTGAGGGCACGCTGTATAAACCCTACCACTCCTTGTTGAGGGCATGACGTTCTGTCTGGACTACTGGCATCTTAGCCTGCCTGCAGTTTTCAGTGAAGGCCACTGCCTAGGATTGTGCTCAGAGGAAGTGAATATGAACCATGACTGTTGGGGAACATGGCTGACTAGGCTGGATCTGAGTTGACCTTAATCTCGGTATACTTTGGTACAAAAGTGGGTGAGAAGTTCCTTCAAGCCTTAGGCCTGCCTTGGGGTCGGAGACTGTGGTAGCCCTCATTCATGCTTGTCTTCCCTCCCCACTACCCAGACGAAACCCTCCGCTCTTTGGCCAGCCCTTCCTCCCTGCAGGGCTCTGAGCTCCACGGCTGGCGCCCCCCAGTGGACTGTGTCCGGGCCAATGAGCTGTGTGCGGCTGAATCCAACTGCAGCTCCAGGTACCGCACCCTTCGGCAGTGCCTGGCAGGCCGGGATCGCAATACCATGCTGGCCAATAAGGAGTGCCAGGCGGCCCTGGAGGTCTTGCAGGAAAGCCCGCTGTATGACTGCCGCTGCAAGCGGGGCATGAAGAAGGAGCTGCAGTGTCTACAGATCTACTGGAGCATCCATCTGGGGCTGACCGAGGGTAAGCCTGGCTGGGCCCCAAGGAAGGGTGGTGGTGGGGAAGAGGATGGATCCAGCCAGGGATTCAGAAAGGAGGGCTTTGTAAAAGGACTCGATCTGCTTCCCGTTTTACAAATCCATAAGAGAAGCTAGAATCGAGAGGAAGTAAGGACCCCTCCTAGGAGGACAATGGCAGTAGAGGAAGGGAAATGACACAGATGAAGGATGAGCTGGATGATGGGATACAAGTAAGGGCAGCATGAAGTTGTGCCCAGGAGAGGGTAGGGGCACCAGGCAGAGCAGAGGTACCAGCCCCTACCACTCTAATGCCCTTTTGCTGGGAGCTGAGCCCAGAAACATGCTCTCTTCATGTGGTCCCTGGATCTAATGGCTGACTGAGGCACCTTATACAGACCTTAGGAGCTCAGGATGGGACATGAGCAACAGGTCCCATGTCTCTAGGCAAGCTCTCCTCAAGCCTGCCCAAGGCAGAACCTGGGAGTCCCTCCCCAGTGACACCTCCTCAATACTCCTCAGTCTAGACAGGACCTTGAAATTTGCACACACTTTAGGATGATTCTTCATCTTGGCCAGATGTTCATTTACTAATTCAGCAAGCATTTATTGAGAGCGCATTCTTGCTTGGTGTTACTGGAATAGTCTAGAATCTGGGGTTGTCTTTGCCTGGGCTGGAGTGCAGTAAGAAAGGGGGAACTTGCCATTTGAAGGCATATGTGTTGCTAGAAAGGCCCAGGGAATAGTAGAAATGCCTCAGAGGGGTGGCTAAGCCCTTGGTAAAAAACCTGAAGAGCCTTCTGGGAAGATGCTGTTTCTAGGCTGTGATGGAGTCACCACCCAGGTGAAGGACATACTAAGAGTGGGCAGGTGGAGGGAGAAGCATGTTAGGGTCAGGCCTGAGAGTTGAATGTTCAAGAAGAACTGGAAGTAACTGGATGATGTTGAGTGTGGATTGGAAGGGGTGGGGGCTAGGAGGAAAGAGATCTGCTGGGCAACAGGAAGCTTGAATGGTTTTAGTTCAGATTTCCAGGGAGGTGATCAGATTGATACTCCAGAAGAATGTCCATGTACTTCTAGGGAAGACAGTCGGTAGTAGGGACTGTAACCCCAGGCAGGGACAATGGCAGGAACAGGACAGGGCAACCAAGGAAAAATGGATGTGCATGCATCTGAACAAGGTAGAATCAACAGGTTTTGTCAACTGCTGCTTGTGAGATGGGAAGGGAAAGAGTGGCCAAGGAAGACTCCCAGCTTTCCTGTGCCTGCCAAGACTTTGAGTAGAAGAAGGCAGGGGGTGTGGTGCTGCTCTGGGGCTCCCTACCTGTCATTGGTCAAGCCCTGTAGGCATGCAGGTATGGGGTTCAGGGAAGGATGTGGTTCGAGAGAGATTCTGGAGTGTTCAGGAGCCTTTATTTAGAAGCTGGAGCTAAGACAGAGGTGCAATCCCAGAGTGAGGACAGTGAAAGATCTCCTGGACTGCTGTCTCTAAAGGGCAGATTAGGAGAGGAGATATGCACAGGTGCTTGAGAAGGTTCTGGAAGGGGATTGGAAGGACCACCAAGGAAACAGAAGACTCTTAATAGCTCACACAGGTCAAGCAGGAGAAAGACTGAGATACCTCTGCCATCACTTGGGTAAACCTTCTAGGTGGCTTCTGGGGACAGAGCCGGGTTAGGGAGTGAGTGGAGGCAGAGGATTGGACATGATGAATATGGATAACTTCTCCCAGAAGTTTGTGTGTGTGTGTGTGTGTGTGTGTGTGTGTGTGTAGAGAGAGAGAACAGAGGGATGACCTATTTTCTCTTTTAAAGGTGAGAGAAGGTGGGGCTGTCTAAACCCCAAAGGAGGTTAGGAGTGATGGAGAGGCAGGGGGAAGACAACAGAATGGTTCTCTGTGTATTCGTGCCTCTGGGAGTAAGGAGTGGGTTCAGGGACAGAACTGGCCCAGTAGCCTAAGATGAGAGAAGAGTTCCCTTGCAGAGTACCAGAAGGGAACGGTGAAAGGAGGGAGGAGTCCATTTACAATAGTAGAGTCCTAAGAGAGAGGGGTCCCTAGCAGTCACCAAGATGGCTCAGATAGGATCTGAACATATAGATAGGAACAGCATACATTTAGTAATGTCATCTAAAACACTGATTCCCTAGGCCTTAGGTGGCCTCTTCTCTCTAGCGACTCCGTTCCTGGAGCTAGAAGCACTGAAGAAGGCAAGGCTGTCCTAACACACAGGTGCGTCTCCATACACGACACAAGGAACTGTATTCTCAGTAGTCTGCCTCTGGCTTGCACGTCACAAAGCCTCCTGCTTCTGGGAGTGGATAGTTTTGCCTTTCGTTTTCGTGTTCAGAGCTTTTGAAAAGCATTTATTTTTATTATTTTAATTATGCGCAGGTGTGTGTGTGTGTGTGTGTGTGTATGTGTGTGTGTGTCTGCTTGTGGTTTCTGAGCACACGAGTCGCAGGTGCCCATGGAAGCTGGAGGCATAGGATTCTCTGGAGTTGAGAGTTACAGACAGTTGTGAGCCTGTGGGGAACTGATCTTAGGTCTTCAGACAGCTGGCAGAGGTGGGCCAACTTGGGCTACAGAAGTGATAGAACTGACTTAGCAGGAGCTGTCCCATCACCTTGATGGCTCCCTTTGGCATTGGCATGCCCGTGTGCAGGACAGCCTGTGATCAGAAGTAGGAGGAGGGAGATGTCTCTGTGGCAGCGGTGAGCATGATGCTGTGTGTATTTATCTGTCATTAACGTGGGATATTCAGGGCCCCTTTTGACTTGGAACACCTCACTGCGCATAGCTGTCTCTGGGTCCATGTCTGGAGGGGACTTCTGAGTTCATTCACTCAGTGACCACCTATTAACACCATTGTAGGGCTCAGAGGATGCTGGACCCATGGAGACTGTAGAGCCTATGCTTGCATGGGAGGGTTCCAGAAGTGCATCCCGGCTTGCCGCTTTCTGTGGACGCTCACCTCTTTTCCTAGGTCTCAGGGCTGGAGATTTACTGTTCAGGATCTGTCAGGAGAAGCCAGGAGGCCTTTGAGCAAGAGGTTATATCCCTGTGATTGATAAGGTCTGCCTGAGAGTTAATAATTCATTGTGAGGTTGAGCCGTTTCCTTGGGGGAGGCTGTAGGTACCTTCTCCCTGCACCTTAATAATACTTAGTAGTTGGGCTGGGCCCGAGGGCAAGACACACTGAGAGAGGAGAGATGATGGGAAGGGGCATGGGACCTTCCTCCAATATTGGTTTCCCTCTGACCCTGAGGTGGGTGGGACTTGTCCACGTTTTTTTTTTTTTTCCTCTACCCAACTCCAGGACCCCACACCTGTAGCAGAAGCTGAGGTGGCATTGGAGAAAGGGAAACCAGTGTGACAGGCATATGGCCTCTGAAGAGGTAGCCACTGAGTTTAGGGAGTCTGAACTGTAACCCATTAGTCCTGTTTGTAGGGGAAACTGAGTCACAGGGGTAGAATGATTGTCCAGGGCACATAGTAAGCTGGTGGCTAATCCAGGGTCCTTACACTATACCCAGGTTCCTTTTGACTGTGCTGAGGGGCGTCCTGTGACTGGGAAAAGGGTGTGGGGGTCTCTTCTTTTCCTATCATTACAACCATGTATGGCCACAGTGGGGATGTCACCAATGGCTGCTCCAAAGGTGACTCTGAAATTCAGGGTCCCTGATCTCTAGACCATGAAGAGAAAAGGGCCACCACACACATCAGTTCCCAGATTCTGCATCCTGGGTCTGACTTCAGTGGCCCAGTCTTGATATTTCCTGGTGCTCCCAGCTGCAGGAACAGACCATTTAAACGTTAGTGGGCTTAGAAAGCGAGGACCCCTGGCTAGCCAATGGTGTGGGCTGCCCTACAACCAGACACAGGCTCTGTTTCCCAAAGTCGGGCAAGGGGGCAGTTGGGCAGTGCTGGGGAACAGCGCAGCGGCTGCTGTGCTCTGACCAAGGTGCCTATTGAACCGCCACATGATACGTGGCAGAGAGTCATAATGTGAGAGGGCCTTGTACCCTTCCTTGTACCACCACCCTGGGATTAAAGTCAGGCTCTGCAGCTGACTAGGCAACGAAGCTAAGTCACTTTAGAGCACGTGACTTCTCTTGTGCTCCTTGCTCCTTGTCAGCACAATTAGGGAAGTCATAGTGCCTAGCTCACAGAAGAAGAACGTAAGTTAGTGTGTGCGAAGTAAGCTTGGGGCTGTGGGCAAGTAGAAAGTGCAATGCAACTTTATTATTATTATTTTTTATCTTAACGGCAGTTCTCAAGCGCTTACATCATCTGTCTTTAATATGTGGCAATGCCTGGGGACCCCACTCCCGGGAGAGAGTAAGTTAAGCCTCAGTGGGAGCAATGCATGGCATTTAGACCGTGAGAGGCAATGGATGAAGCTGCGAGCAGATTCTAGTGGGACACACAGTGTGTGTGCTGGGTGCTGCCTGGTGCACAGCATTCCCTGGCAAAGTGCAGGCTAGAACTCCTCTGAACAGGAGGGCACAAGCTTCTTCCCTGCGCTTTGGGTATCTTGACCCAAGCTTGCAGGTACCGTCTCTAACGAGGAAAGCACTCAGTAGCTATGGAGCATCCAGGACTAGCTGGATCTCTAGTCCTGGTTCTCTGTGGCCCCTTGGGCCAGATGAAGGAATCTTTTACAGGGGCAGTCTCTGCTCCCTCTCCAGGGGCATCCTTCACAGATGCTGCTCACCCGGGCTCTCTGTAGGCAAGGGTGCCTGCTGGTGATGCCAGGCCCTGCTGGATAGGAAATCAATGGGTGAGGCTGTGGGTCACCCCCTGTCTGCCCCTCCCCATCACCACACACTCAGTCTGAGTGAGTTTGCATTGATTTCTCCTCACTGGTCAGGTCTCCTGAGGATATTTCCTTTCTTGCAAGGTGTCCGCAGAGGGTATGGGATTCTTGATAATGTGGTGGGGGTCTCCTGGGCATCCTGGGCCATTTATTTCCTGCCATTTACTTGCTTTTCTACTGCAAGCCTCTGATGGCCCCTGAAACTCTGAGGAGGCACAGTAGTAGAGAGGTTTTAGGGAAATAGGCTCATGGGGTCAGACCTTTCACCTGGCAACTTTTAATCTCCCTAGCTAGACTCTTTCTGATGACATGATGTGAGGCAAAGGGGAACTTCTGAGTGTGGGTCTCCAGGAGATCCCTGAGCCCTGGGTCTTCCAGATGAAGCTGTGTGAGACCCCAACTCCCAGGTGCTACACTGCCTGGCTACCCAAGAGCCTTCTCTTGTGAACCAAGGAAGTTGGGTTAAAAGTTTTAGTAGGACCTCTGTCTCCAGATTCTGTGGTTTGCACTTGACCTTCCAAAGGCTACTGCTGTTCCTCCTAGACTCCTTTAAAGAGGGTGAGTTCTGAAAGGAAGTCATGTGTCAGGCAGTCACACCTGCTCTGATTGGTGCCAAATAGCTCGTCTCTACACATTGAACTTTCACCCCTAGCTTGCCTGCACAGCATTTTCCAATTCGGCAAGGGCTAGCCTCTCTCATCCTAGCCGGCCTGGGGTGTGTTGGTGGAAGTTTCTTGGGTAGAGTTGCTGTCTGATGGGAGGGCTCTACCGGAGAGGAGGAGCCTGTGTCTCATGCCCCGCCTCTCTTACAGGTGAGGAATTCTATGAAGCTTCCCCCTATGAACTGGTGACCTCGCGCCTCTCCGACATCTTCAGGCTTGCTTCAATCTTCTCAGGTAAGTGACCCTCGCTGGTGCTTGGCCCATTTTTTCCCTCTCATCCCTGTGGCATGGGTCATTCATCTCTTGGACTCAGGTGTCTTTCCTGGTCTTCTGTTGACTCCACTTGTCACCTGCCTGCTCCTTATCATTTTTGAGCCTTGGCTCCTGGCTTTGAGGAAGCCACCCCGGCCTCCCTCCTTCAGTAGTGCCTGGAGTTAAGCATTTGCTTGGTTCCTTGGTGGTCATGGATAGATCTCAAATCTGAAACCTGGTGCAACTCTGATGTTTTGTCACCAATCTCATTTCCGTTTCACTTTCTGCTTCTCTGGATCTTCTGTTTGGTACTTTCTCTGGTCAGGTTGTTTACCAATCTCTTCGTGCCTTAGTTTCCTCGCTTGTGAGAGAGGAAGCCCCTATCTGTTTGGGTTAGTAGTGAGTCAGTGGGTTGTAAAGCGCATGGCATGTTGAAGGGTTATTGGGTATGTTCTGGAAACACTGATCACGTTTGCTGGTATGGATTTAGGCTCTTCCATCCTAGACATCCAAATCCAACATTGCTCTAAAGTTTGGACTATATAAGATGGTACCACAGAGGCAAACCCTACAACTGACCTTATGTGATGGGGCAAAGTGAAAATGTGGGTGTATTGAAAGGATTGTGTAAGATTCCCTTCAGGCTATGTGCATCAAGTCTGCAGGAAACAAACCAGTTTTGTATGCGAGTCCCATCTCTATGATATCTCATTTATGGATATGCAAATATCCCCAATCCAGTGACTATCTGAAATACCGAGCATGCCTGGTCCTTAGCAGTTCACATGAGGGGTACTCAGCTATATTAGTGTCACCGCTACCTGGTCTGCTCTGGATTTTCTTTCCACTGCTGGAGTTACCAGAGAGGCATCTGAGGTAGGAATCGCCTACTCCTGGGTGATTCCGTGAGGAATGAGAAAGACCATGCTGGGCTCATGCTTTGCCTGTTGGGTGCATGCTTGAGACCGAAATGAGGGTAGAGGAGTGATTGAGCCTGTCAAGCACTCGCTTTGCAAGTGTGAAGATCTGCATTTGGTTCCCAGCACCCATGTAAGAATGCTGAGCATGTGATGTAAACTTGTAACCCCAGGGCTGGAGAGGTGGAGGCAGGAGGATCCCTGGGACTCACTGACCTGCCATCCTAGCCTAATTGGTGATTTCTGGGCCAGAAAGAGACCCCATCCCTGAGAAGGTGGATTGGATACTTGAGGATAATGTCTAAGGTTATCCTCTGTCCTCGGTACAAGGATTAACACACATGCACATACCTGTACATGCACAAATGTCCATGCACACACACACACACACACACACACACACACACAGACACACACACACGCACACACACACAGACACGCATTAAAAACATTAGAAAAAAAGCTAGATGAGGTTTGTGACCCTTTCTTCTTGTTCTTCCTTCCTGCATTTAGGAGGCACTGGGGCCAGCATTCCCCATCTTTTTCTCTCTCTCTGTTCCTCCCTCCCCGTGTGTGTGGTCAGCTCTACAGGCTCCAGTGGCCAGCCTGAAGCTTGTTCTCTGAGTCTGAGTACAGGGATCTGGGCCCCAGGCTTTGGAACCGTCTAAGATTTCTATTGCTTTGAATCCTGTTTCTTAATAGCAGCGATGGGGACACCTTGGCTTTGTCAGCACTTTTTTTTTTTGCATCGTAGAATGTTAAGCATTGTCCCCAGAGTTGTCTCTAGATACACTTACACATTCCCAAGGTGTGAAAAGCACCAGTGTCTTTAGATACTGCCAAGTGTTCCCTGTGGGGCAGAGTCACAGCTTGTTAAGAAGCACAGTTTCAAAGTGTGAGCCAAAAGCCTTCCTAGTCTCTAGGAGAATGGTTGTCAAATATGTTTTGTTATTATCATCCCTCGAAGGAGGGAAGAGTAATTCCTTCATGTAGAGAAATTAAGTACCAAGAAATAAAGTTTGTGTCACAGGGTTGAGTTTTGGATGGCCATCAGTTTTGGATGGCTGCTTGGAATGTCAGTTTATTTTCATGCTCTTGGAAGATCAGATTGCTACGTTGACATGATACCTTCCTTTCCACTGATTATGCCTCCTTTAGATGACCCTGGCTGGGGGTTGGGGTATGTGTTCCTGGTGGAAGAGATCCTAGACTCTCACAAGAAGGGAGATATGGGCCAGTGTGTTGGTTGGATTCTATTACTATACAAGACACTCAGTGTCATCAGCTTACAGAAGAAAGGCTCACACTGACTCCCAGGGTCTGAGAATTTAGTTCAAGACTGGTTCACTCACTACTGGGAAGCCATTGCAGTATCTTCTAATGGCTGTGGTATGGAGCCAAACTTTTCACTTCGTATCTGGGAAATAAAACAGAAGAAAAGAAAGAGATCAGGACCCCATAGTCCCTTTGAGGACACACTCTTAGTAATCTAAAGACCTCCCACTCAGTCCCACCTCTTAAAGTTTCCATTCTTTCTCATAGTGCCAACCTGGGGCCCAAGTCCTTCATAGATGAGCATTTGGGGGCCTGTTAAAACTATAGAGTTAGGGCAGAATGGTACATGCCTTTAATCCTAACACTCAGGAGACAGAAGAAGAAGAATTGCTAGTTTGAGGTCAGCCTGCTCTATATAGTAAGTTTGAAGGCATCCCAGGCTAATAGAATAAGACACTGTCTCAATACAACAAAACACACAAGTACTCAAACTATAGTAGCTAAAGAGTGGTCATCTGGACATGGTCTTGGGTCCTGGTGGTGACTGGGGATGGTAGAAGCAGATAAGGTGGAGATCTCAAAGCTGGCCAGTTACAACACTCTGCCTTTGGCTTCTACTATCATAGACTCCCCAGTAGAGTCCTACCCAACAGTATGTGCTTAGAGCAGGCTTCCTTCTGACTCTGTTGTAGGTATAGTGCTAACTATCTTATGAATTTTGGCCATCCTATGTGGCTGGATTATATGACTGACTGACTAAAACCCCTTCCAACTCACGTTCTGAGCCTCATGGTTTCTGATTAGATTGGAGTATAACTCCCTATGAATCTGTCCTTCTGAGATTGTGCTCTGACATTCACAGGCAGGATGATGACCTGCTGTGGTGGGGACTTATTGGAAGTCTAAATGCACCCAATGTGCCTGCTACTCCTTGATCAGATGCCATCTGATGACTATAGTGGAGACAGATGCTTTTGGGTTTGCTCTGTGAATGCAGGAGGCCCAAGGTCCTCACCTTAACCCTTGCTCCTATTGCTTCCTTGATTCAATCCTTGAATATCTTTCCAGCAGGAAATCTTTATGTAATAGACACTTGACACACTGTGGGAAAAAGGGGTTGACAAGACAAATGAGGAAATCACTGGATGTGCAGCTCACAGAGCCAGCATTGGCTACCTGCTGCTACCTGCTGACCCTGATAACTTGGGCCAGGCATAGCTCTGGAACTGTCTTCCAGTCCAATGCCCTCCCTAAGAGCCAGGCATTGGATGCTATGGTGCTCCATTATAGTTTGGGTGTGTCATATTCCCCATGGGCTAATGTGTTTGAAGTCTTGTGGTGGTTTTATTTGGGGGAGGTTGCAGAGCCTTGTAGATAGCACGTCCGGTGGAGGAAGTCACTCTAGGTTGGCCCTCTTATAATCTAACCCTGCTTCTGGCCTGAGCCCCCAGACTCCTGACCCATACTCTATGAAACCTGTTATTTCAAGCTTCCATTTTCTTAGGACAACCTACTCCAGCCCCCATACACGTCCTGCCATGATGGATTGTGTCCTCTCAAACTACAAGCCAGAATAAACCTGTCTTCTTTTGAGTGATTTCTGTCAGGTATTCGGCCACGATGACAAGAAAAGTAACACACGGCCTGGGTGACTCTTTTGGTGGGCAGTGGACTAGAACATGGAGTTCCAGAGCCATCATGTCTGACCAAGTTATCACTGAGTAGCAGGTAGCAAGATACTGAGCTGCTTATGCGATGGGTCTCCTCGTCTGTCTATTCAACACCCTTGTCCCGCAGAGTGTCAAGTGTCTATTGCATAAAGATTTTCTGTTAGAGAGTTTCATCCAGATTAGCCCTGAAATTGGGCCAGAGAACAACACTCTCTGGAGGGGCATCTAGGGAGGGGAGGCTCTGGCCTGGGGCCTGCTCTAAAAAGCCAAGGAAGCCATTGTAGGGAATCAAGAGAAAGAAGGTGGGAACCAGAATCAGGAGGCCAGACTCCTGGGTGGTATAGGCTCTAAATCCCACAAGGGGCTTTGGGCATCTGTCTTCCCAACTCTAGACTTGAGGTTTTTTCCCTTATGAGGGATGAAGACATGAGTTTGAATGTTCTCATCTTTTGTCCCACAAATGCATACAGGAAGTGGTACATCAGTAGGCAGTACAAATGAGCTTGGACCTCAGAATGTCATAGTTCCCTGCCTGCCTCTCCATGGGCTGGTGAGTCTTTGGGCAGGGAGATCTGAAATTCTGTACCAAAGCACTGGGCCTTAGTGGGTGCTACCCTGGGGGATGACATGTTGATAGCAGTGTCTCCTCACGTCTGTATGTCCTTACTTGACTATGTGTAGTCCTTTTACCATTTCTCTGTGATATCTCTGTTGGGGAGTGCCAGGTCTGGGTGACCTCCTCTTAGTTTACTGCCACTAGCTGGGTCCCTGTGGAAAGAGGGAGGCTGTTGGATCTTAGGGATCCGCTTGCCTTTGTGTTTTACCATTTCTGCTGTGAGGTTT
Organism: Dicrostonyx torquatus; assembly: GCA_028555095.1. Taxonomy (NCBI): domain Eukaryota; kingdom Metazoa; phylum Chordata; class Mammalia; order Rodentia; family Cricetidae; genus Dicrostonyx; species Dicrostonyx torquatus. The sequence continues at coordinate 623,083 of JAQHUG010000126.1, forward strand.
GAGGCTGTGTTTGTTACAGAGATCCTGGAGCATGAACCCTTCATCTCTGCTGGAGTTCTTGGAAAGTCCTTCTGGGATTCAGTTGTCAAGAAAGGCTGCCAGAACTTTACAACACCCTCTGCTTGCCAGATGCTCTGGGGAAGGCACAACGCCATCTTCCCCTTCCTTCTTCATAGGCTTCCTTGGCAGGCCCTGGGTTCAATGATGAATTAGCAGTGCAGCTGTGACTGACCCATAGCAATGGGAGTGTTAGAAGCCTTTACTTTAACATGAGAAGAAAGAAAGATTTCATGGAGAAGTTGGCCTTGGTCCTTTTCTTTTCTTTTTCTTTCTTTCTTTTTTTTAAAAACATAAACTGTCATTGAAAACATAAACCAGGGCATTTGAAGAGGCAACTGGTATAGGGGAAGAGCATGGGCTAACAGTCCTGGGAACAAATCCAGTCTTTGCTGCTGAATATGCTAATCAGCTTTCTATCATTGTGACAGAATGTGACAGAATACCCGAGATAAACAATTTAGAAGGAGGAAAAGTTTATTTGGGGTCGTGGTTTCAGCCCACGGTTGCTTGGTCACGTTGCTTTGGATCTGTGGTAAACAGTAGTAGGCTGTGATGGAAGAGTGTGGGTGATGGAGGCTGCTCACCTGATGGTGGCTGGAAATCCAAAATCCTAACACCCACTCCATGGGGGCAAGCTCTATGACCTAACTTCCTCCCTGTAGACCCCCTTTTCTGAAGGTCCTATTAATTCAGTGCATCCTCACCCACCTGGGCTTTGAGAGGACTTTTAGCATGCAGATCATTATGGACCATGCATTCTTGGACCACTACGGCCTCTTTGCACTGCGGTGGCTACATCTGTAAACTGGGTGTATGCTGTATGCCTTCAGGGGTGCTGGAGAGACTTTAGTGAAAATGGATCGGGTAATGTAGCTTCTGCATGTGGAGACTAAACTGGTTTTGGTAGCTGGTAATCTTCTCTCAGGTGGCTCTGGGCAATGGCAGTAAGAGGTGGTCTAGACGGGATGCAGGGGTCAAGGTGCTGAAATTGAGCAAGTCTTGTCCCAGGCTTCCAGGGGCAGGTGAGGGTGAAAAAAGGAGAGAAAAGTGAGAGCTTTTAGGTGGAGAGTTTCTCTGAAAAAGGTTGTGGTAGATGACCTGCAGCTAGCAGGGCTGTGGGCGCAGTGAAGAGCGAAGGACTTGACTGGGCATCAGTGAACACAAAGTACTGGTTTGGGCAAGCAAGGGTGTCTCTGACAGCTATGGGGCCACGTCTAAGGGACACAGAGAAGTGATGGGTCGATGGTGCTATGTCATTAGGCTCTGACTCTGCCTTCTGGCTGAGATCCCTGAAGGAGTCTCCAGGGTCTCTATGTCCCATATGAGTATCGCTTGAGACATATGTTTGAAGGGTATTTGTAAATCAGCTCCCCACTTTGATTTTTTTGTAGTTGGAAGGGAGCCTAAATACCCAACAGTAAAGAAAACTGAGGTTCAGAGAGAAGGGGCAGATATAGACTAGGGTCCAAGTTCCATTTTGAGCTCTGCCTAGCATGTGCTTAGAAATGTGTTTAGGCCAGCAGACACACCTGTCTTCTAGGATTTCTGCAAAGACCAAGTGAGATATTGTAGGTAAGCGCTTTGCCTGGCATGTTACATGGAAATATGTTAGCTATTTAGAAATGATCACACGGTAACTTCTCCAAGGTCAGATGATAGATGGTGGCAGGGGCAGCCTAGATAGCATCTGAGAAATGTGTACCTCTTGTTTGGTTGACAAACCTCAGACAGCAGAATGGAGCTTGGGGTACCAGAATGGAGGTGACAGGGTGATTATTTTAGAGGACAGTGGCACCCTGAAGGCTCAGTCAAAGTCTTACACAATGATAGTCTTCCTGTGACTGGGTGGAACAGATGGTGGTTAGTGAGAGACCTGTGCTCAGGAGCTTTCTGAGGCTTGTGGGTAGAAGGCTGGCTGTGTCTACTCGAACTGGCCATGTAGCTTGGATGGATCTCAGAGAGGGGTAGGGACGTTCTTGCTGGTGTCTCCAGTTCTTTTCTTTTCTTTTCTTTTTAAAAAATATTTATTTATTATGTATACAATATTCTGTCTGTGTGTATGTCTGCAGGCCAGAAAAGGGCACCAGACCTCATTACAGATGGTTGTGAGCCACCATGTGGTTGCCGGGAATTGAACTCAGGACCTTTGGAAGAGCAGGCAATGCTCTTAACCACTGAGCTATCTCTCCAGCCCCTCCAGTTGTTTTCTTTTGGGGGTTTCAGGATAAGAAAGAACTCATGTGTAACATGAGGGCCTGCTTGTTGGGGTTTCTGTCCTGCCCGGTACCCCACAGCCAGCAAGCCCCAAAGAAAATCACATAGAGGTCTCCATAAGATTATAAACTGATTGGCCCATTAGCTCAGGCTTCTTACTAGCTCCTATAACTTATATTAACTCATTGTTCTTATCTATGTTAGCCACATGGCTTGGTACTTTTTCTCAGTAGGGCAGGGTCACACCCTGCCTCTTCGGTGGTCTGCTCAGGAGTGCCAAGGGAGCTTCCTGCTTCCCAGAATTCTCCTGTTCTCACTTCTACTTCCTGTCTGTTTTTCTCACCTATACTCTCTGCCTGGCCAATCAGCGTTTATTTAAAACATGATTGACAGAATACAGACAATTCTCCCGCACCACTCATGTCCAAGCAACCTTACAGACGGCTTCTGAGAGGGGACACCACTGTGGTCTCAGTTCCATGGTGTGATTCTCCATCATTCTTCGGTTTTAAGCATGTGTGTGATTGTGGTGCATGCATTTCTGTGTCCTGTGTCTGCATTCTTCTCATACCTCCTGGGGACCCACCCCTGTGCTTTATACCTAGTACACATCCCCTGAGAGGCCCGGAGTGAAGGACAATGTGGACTTGGAGGTCGGCTAGTTTTAGCGTTGAATTGTGGCCTTGTTCTATTGCTGTGTGACCTCTGGGCTACTTGGCTCTCTTGAACCTCCTTTTTCTTATCTGTAGATAGAGTAGGTCAGCTGACCTGTGTCTGGTGGTGATAGAAGGACAGCTCCTCATGTGGCATGTGGCACACAGGAGCACCCTGGATGGTGACCACTGGGATAATGGTCCAGGGACTGGAGGGAAAGACTGACTCAGTAGGAGCGTTAGGCATGCCCAGGTAAAGGTAACTGCGAAATGATTCCATGTGTTCTGGATCTTATTGTGAGGTGCAGAGATGAGGGATACCTTGAGGGGTGCAAGAAATGTTCATAGAGAGGATGGGGTCAAGGTGGGCCATGATATGAATACCACTTTATGTAGTCCATGTGAAGTGTATGTTGGAGACACATGTCGTCCACTGCTGTACAAGGTGAGACCCATGTCCTAATTGTAAAGGGGGACATGCAGACACTTGACCAAGGTGCCCCAATACGTGACTTACTGTCCATGTGATTCAGACCAAATGCTTACCCAAGATTTTAGGGGAAGCAGCAATGAGCATGCCTGGGGATATCAGGAAAGTTCTGAAAGATGAGGTGTGGAACCTGGGAATGGTGGTTCTGTTTTCTTTGTATGTATGTTCATATATATGTAAGTATATGTGTGTGTGTGTGATGTTCATGTGTACATGCACTTGTGTATAGAGGCCAATGGTCAACCTCAGGTGTTTTCCACAGGCACAGTGACCTTGCTTTTGAGAGAGGGTCTTTCATTGTCCTGGAGCTGGTTGAGTAGTTAGGCTGCATGGCCAGTCTTTGCCTCCTCTCATACCGGGATTACAAGTGTACACCAGGATTATAAGTGTGCACCGCTGCTCCTGGCTTTTTCACAACCGCTCTGTGGTTTGAACTCAGATCCTCGTGATCGCAGAGTAAGGTCTTTACTGATGGGTCTAGCTCTCTAGCGCTGACATTGTTGACAGCATCATGGCTAGGAAGCCTGGGTCAGTTTGCAATGAGAGGACCTCAAGGATTCGAGCCTCTGCTAGCTCCCTGGTATGGATGGGCCTTACAGCCTGGTCTCTGCAGAGTGAAGGGAGGTTCAGTCTTTGCCTTATTGTCCAGCAGTCAGGCGGTGTGATCTAGAGGCTCCCGTGAGACAGCTATGGAATGGAGGATGTAAGCAGGTGGGTGGGCTGGAGGATTGGGAGGAGCATAGCCCCTCCCCGTCCACTTCATGGTGGCTCTTGCGATAAACTGCTTATCCTCAGGTTGTCTCCCTGAGCCGAATGCAGAAGTGTGTTATTTAAATTTCAAAATCACATCCTTCTTCTAACAGCTGTCAGAGACTCTGAGTGTCAATGAAAACTGTGCTTTAGCTGTAGCTCTGTCACCCTTCTCACCCCCCCTCCCCCTGCCTTGCAGAGAACTCTGCTGGCCAGGGAGAGGAGAGCAGGGAGAGGGGACCATCAGTTGGTGTGGTGGGAGTGAGTGACCCACAGCTGTGGTCATGCTATTGGGTGGCTGGGCCCAGCAGAGGGGTGAGCCAGTGTCCTTACCTAGGACTATTGGAATTGTAGAGATCTGTGTACCTCTTTTTCTCATCCCTACAAAAGCCAGGGGCCTTCAGGCTCCTGTCAGGGGGTGGAAGGATCGGCTGGAGCTGAGGTGTGATCAGGGTGTTGGTGACTTCATCTCTGCTTGCCTTTGTGTTCAAGGAAGACATTTCTGGGGAAAAAAAGAACCATTAGAGAAGAAATGTAACCTAAAGCAACGCTTTTTAATGGTAGAACTTCATGTGCTGTAGCTTGGGCAGGCCTTTTTTGGGGGCAAGGACATTTTCCTTTGGATGTTCTTCATTATGTAGGCAGTCACCAGCTTGCTTCTTTGGGGCTTTGCTGGTAGCTGGCATGTGAAGTGGCTCTTGGCTGGACACTTTCTGTTGTCATCCACTCCTGGGCTGGCTCTCTTGGGATTCTGTACAACAGTGGGCCGCTGATTTAGCCATTGACTACACCTACTCCAGTTTATGGAAGGCAGGCCTGAGTGTTGTGAGTCCCCACACTGGATTCTCACCTTTCTAGTCATCCATCCATCCATCCATCCATCCATCCATCCATCCATCCATCCATATGATCCTGTGGGATCACAGAGAAAGGACCACAGTAAGAGGCCAGTGTGGGGACACAGAGTGCAGTGAGAACACAGCTTATAAGTATGTGTGGCATATATGTGTATATGTATACATGTATGAGGTGGTATATGTGAGCCAAGTGTGTTGATACATGCTATGTGTATATGTGAGTGTGCTTGTGTGGCTTGTATATGAGCTAGCCTTCATATGTGTGTATGTGTGTGTGTATAGTATGTATAGTATGTATACACACACATATACACACACACACACAATGTACCTATTCGGTGTGTATGTATAAGTATGTATAGTTAAATGTGAGTATGTATGAATGTGTGGTGTTATGTGTTTATGGGGTGGTTTGTATGTGTTTATTATGTAGGTGTGTGGTGACATGGATCTGTGGTGATATGTGTTTACGGGATGCCTTATGTGTGTGTTTGTTGTATATATATGTAGCTGTGTAAGTTAGTATGTAGGTTTGGTACATGGGGTGGCTTGTGTTTGTGTTTAATGTATATGTGGGATGGTATGTGTGTGTGTAATGTATGCTAGCATGTGTGTATGTATGTGTGGAGTGTAGGTTGTGTGAGAGTAAGTGTAAGGATGTTGTGTGTATTTAATGTGTGTAGTTGTACAGTTGTGTGGTTTTACATGGCTAGTATAATTGTGTTTAATGTGTCAGTGTGGTGACATGTATGGGTGTTGGGTGTATTTAACATGGCATGTCAGTGTGTGTGTAGTGGTGTGTGTAGGAGTGGCAATAAATTTGGGACAATAGCTTTCTGCCTGCGGAGAGAAAGGGAAGGAGAGGAAGGGGCAGAGTTAGGGAGGCAGAAAGGTAGAGGTTGGAGATATGGCTCTCTCCAGGTCAGAACAGAATATAAACTGCTGTCCCTTAGGGAATAGCCACTCTTCCTAGCTCCCTTTCTTGTCTTTCTGGAAAGTTCTGAGAACATGGTTTAGGGATGAAGACTGAGGACCTTTAGAAAAGAGGAAGATATTTTGGTCTGGCCTACAGAAAGAACTAGGTTTAAGTGTGTGGATAATTTGGGACATCCTCACCTGGAGGCTGTTTCCATGAGCCCGCTCCTAAGAGGCATTTGTTCCTAAATATTCCCAGAAAACCCTGGCATTCCATGCTCTGGTCTAGGCATAGAGGGTACACTATTAACTTGAACCAAAGACTCCCTGTTCTTATGGAACTAAGGTGCTGCAGAGAGGGAAAACCAGAGGCAGGCCAAGGCACAAATGAACAGGAAAGATATAATTGTGACAATCACTAAGCCAACATGAAAATAAGATGATGCTGGGGGAAGTGATATGAATACCTAGGTATGACTCACAAGAAGAGCCTAGCATAGAGGAGAACAGGGGAATGGCAGGTTTGACACAGGTATGGGAAGACCCCAGTGGGCAACCCATGTGTGAAGGTGGGACCTGCAAGAGTCCATGTAGCTACACCCCTGGGTGAGGCAGAGGGTAGCATTATGGGAGGCGAATGCTGAGGTAAGTGGAGTCATCTTTAAAATATGCAGATCAAGTAGTTGGGAGCTGGGTGTTTAGCTGAGAAGTGGCGGGGAATCACTGGGGAGATTTTAGATGATTGAGCAGCACAGTACCACATATGCATTTGAAGACTATCTTATTCCAGGGAGAATGGATGGTGAGGTGGGGGCAGGGGCATGGGCAAGAGTGGCACCAGTTGAGATGTTATGGCTGAAGTCCAGGTAAGAGACAGATAGTCAGAGGAGCATGGAGCTAACGGATGGGCTTGGGATAGATTGTGTAGGTGTGTGGAACTATAATTATGGCTCAGCCACATTTCTGGCTTGTTCAACAGTGATGCTGCCCTTTATTATAATGGTAAGGATGAGGGGAGGAACAGACTGGGGTGGAAGGGGCAGAAATCAAGAATTTCATTTAGTCTATGTTAGGATTGAGATGTCAGATAGACCTTCACTGGGAAATGCTAAAGTCAGGGACAATCCATAGACAGATACTAGTATATAGATGCTATTTGAAGCTGAGGAAGCAGAAGTTGAGAGAGAGAGAGAGAGAGAGAGAGAGAGAGAGAGAGAGAGAGAGAGAGAGAGAGGGAGGATCTAAAAAGTGGAGGTCTAAGATGAGGGCTACAGGGGAGGAGAGCCAGCTGGAAGTGGGAGACAGGGTGGGTACCAGCTGTTAGAGACTGAAGTGAAGGGGTGCCAGGTATATAGCCACAGTCAAGCAAGAGAAACTTGGAGACATGACTACCCACATCCCTTGTCCACATGGGGCTACCCCAATCTCCTACCGAACCCATAGGGAAAGTGAGGTGGGTTGATAGATTTGGGAGCATTACCCCCTCAGGCTTCATAATGAAGAGCAGTAGGTAAAGGGGACTGGTGGGCCGAAGGGCAGTTTTGTTCTGTTTGCGGACGGGTACTAATGGCTGCGTGGTTTTTCACTGCACTGGATGGAACATGACAGGGAGAACTTGGAGGGCACAAGAGGTGAGTGGAGGGGGCAAGAGGGATGTCCTTGAGCAGGGAGAAGGGATGAGATCCACATGGCACACACAAGCACAAGAGGCCAGGTGGCCTTTGGCAGGGACATATCCACCTCCATGGTAACAGAAGGCAAAGCTGGGTTGCAGGTGAGAAAGACTGGTGGTTGCCAGGGAAGGAAAATGAGGGATTTTGTTCAGCTCTTTCCTTATAAAATATGAGGCAAAGTTCTGAGCTCCGAATGAACCCAGTTCATGGGTTGGAATCTTAATTCTGAAGGAGAGAGTATTAAGAGGGTTTCCATTTATTATTTTTATGAGTGTGCTGTGTGTGTGCTCGCATGAGTTTATGTGCATCACGTGTGAAGGTACAGTGGAGGACAGAAGAGGTTGTTGGATTCCTGAGGAAACTAGGTACTACCCCTTGGACAAATAATAACATAGAGAAGCATGATTGTCCTTGAGCTGAAAGTGAGTGCTTGTTGACAGTGGTCTTGGACTTCCCAACCTCTAGAGGGGAATTCTTTACTTACAGATCACCGGATTGGTGTTTGTCTGTCTGTCTGTCTGTCTATCTATCTATCTATCTATCTATCTATCTATCTATCTATCTATCTATCTATCTATCTATCTGGTAGCATCCTGAACATAGTAAAACACAATGCTGTCAGATCAGAACAAAGAGGAAATAAACACCTCAGGGAGACTGAGTTAGGAGAAACTGTGAAGTAGCTTTTACAGGATGTTTTAGATTCAGGGACAGGCATTTAAAGTCAGATCGGTCATTTTGGATGGTGTGTTTCTGAGTGACACTCAGCTGCTGGGCCGGCCTGGAGATGGAAGGAGGCTTTGCTTCCCTAAGAGTAGTGTTATAAGAGGGACTGATGAGGTGATGTTTTTGCCTGGAGGCCAGGAAGTTAAGCCTGCAAGAGGAATATTTGAGGATGGGGTGGAGTGGTGGAAGGCTGGTCAGGGCAGTGGTTAAGTCTCAGGGAGGGTGACAAATTTTGCTAGGAGTAGGAGTTTCTGAGAGAAAGCTGGGGAGGTGGGGAGAAGTTTGTCCAAGGCTGGGGTGCTGGTACAGACCCAGTGAAAGCAAGGCTGGGGCCGTGACTGTGGCAATGGGCAGCAGGGGAGTGGGAAACGGTCATGGAGGCAGGAAGATTATGTTGTAAAGACCATTTCTGTGGGGGAGAGGACCCAAGGATGGTGTGGGAAGAGAGGTCAAGCCAAATGAGGAGTCATTCTTCAAAGAATGGAGGGATTGATAGGTGACAGCCCCACTGTGGAGTGGGGGCAGGAGATTGGCAATATGACCTTCACAGGACAAGAGATGGCATAGAAATGTGGAAAGGGGAAGAGAGGACTTTCCTTTCTACCCTGGACTCAGAGGTTAATCTGTTCACCAGCTGACCAGTGGCCTTTTCTCCCTTGATTAGTGTGTTAAATGAGAAAGTCGCTGGTTTTGACAAATGTTTTTATTTATCTACTCTTAATGCTATAAATTATTGGAAAAATTTATTTTAGAGATTCATGTTGAATGGTTTCCATGGCTTTTGAGTGTTTTGCAAATGTGCTTGGTAACTGTATTTTTTAAGATGTATTCAGTGTATTTTAGAAGCTAAGGGTTGTAAATTGATGTATGTTTCCTATGGTGAGAAAAGTCTATTTCATAATCAGTAAACAAAGTTTTAGTTTACAGATTGGAGCCTCATGTCAGCATCCATTAATCACAAGAAAAAATGCCGAAGGTCAATCCTACCAACATAAAATACCTCAATTTCAATTTTTATAAACACAGAACTAAGACTGATATGCCTCTGTTGTATATATGAAAACCCCATGTCCCAGAAGTATATTTCAAAGATACAGAGACCTCAAATATGACTTAAAAATTCCCTTTGCAAGGGGAAAAACTTTAAATTTCTGGAACCATAAAATCCAGACTAATCTGGCCTTTAAAGAATTTGAGAATAAATTTTAATTGTGGTTAAAACTTGTCCAAATATAACATGGTATTCAAAAGCATTCAGATTGACTCTTGTTGATTTCTACTGCACTTTGCCATCCATCAAGTTGACTTGGGGTGGGTTGACCCGCTTTCAAAATGTCTGCTTCTTCTAAAGAGCACCTGTGGCTTTGTGCGGAGGACACTGGATTGGACTCGGACTTCCTGGGCCTGTCTGGGTAGGACAGTGCTCTGGGCATGTAGAGTAGTGGGGGATGAAGATTTGGGTCCTCTTGGTTCTCTGGGCTTTGAGTGACAGCAGAGGGGAATGGGAGATGGAGTGTTGGCATGGTCCTGTGATCTCTTGGGGGCAACTAAGGTACCATTTTCTGTAGATTGATTAGGAGCTTCAGGGGTGGGGGTCGGAGAGAAGGGGTCTGAGGCCCTGCTCTGTCAGATTTCCATGGAGAAGAGAACAAGATTGCCTCTTGTTCATGGAGGTGGAGACTGAAGGTCCTTTTTCCTATGGAGATAGTATATAAAGGCAATCTGGCTTTTTCTGTCAGCAAGGTGTGATGGATGTTGCAGAGATGGAGAGATGTGAAGAGGCACTTTATAGCTGGGGAATCTTATTTTTAGGTAGGCCTTTGTTGCTTATATACTATGAATTAGAGACTCTAAGGGACATTGGCAATGAACTCTGCAATACTATCAGAAAACACTAGAGGCAGCTGACTATTGAAGAAAAAGCCCATTTAGTTCAGTGTTTGGGAGAATCAAAGACCAAGGCTTGAGAGGGCACAACAGTATGGGGGGTCATGTATAGAACAAATGGTTACATCTTGGACCTGAGAAGAGAGGGTGAGGCCAAACTCAGGCTTTTAAGACACTTCTCCCTCTTCATAGAACCACCATTCATAAGCGCTGCTTTCCAGAAGTATGCATTCAATGATGAAGAGACCTCCCTACAATCCCTACCTTCAAAGGTTCTGCCATCTGCCAGTAGCTGGGAATTAACCAAAATTTCCACCCATGGGCCTTTGTGGGGGCATGCGACTTACATCCAAACCCCAGTGGGTACTTTTGTCTTTATCATCTTGTCTCACCTTGGATGTCACTTGTAAACATACAGTGTGAGCACTGTGGCCCCAACTTGCACATGAGACAAATGAAGCTAAAGAAGTTTCTATAACCTTGGTGCGCTTGTTATGTTAGGCAGTAGCCCCTCTCTCGATGGTTCCATGTCCCAAGCCACTGCTAGGCCAGAGGACCCACTCTTAACAATAACCAGAGGCAGAGGACGGAACCTAGGAGACAAGAGGAATTTTTTTGTTTATCTTTGATTCTGCTCTCCTCTGCTCTAGAATGTGAGCTTCAGGCAACTTGGAATCTTCTGAAGTTTGTTAATTGGTGCTGTTGCCTCCCCAGCAGTCCCTGACCGGGGCTGAAATAGAGTTCAGAGTTTGCTGGTTGCAAAACGAAAGCTGCAGTTGGGTGGCCTCTTGAGGGCAAAAGGCAATAGGTCACAGCATGGGCTCCCTACTTCTCTCTCTCCTCCTGTCCCCCCCCCCCCCCCCCGTCTTCCAGTCATCCATCCTGCCTTGGTAGAGCTTGTTTATTCGTTAACTCATTGTTAACCTACCCTAATTGCTTGCAGTTTGTTGACCATCTGGTTGACTCTCCTTTCCTTTCACGAAGCTCTTGACTTCATGACACCAGATTCTCTTGATTTCCTCCAACTCAAGTTCTATTGCTTCTCAGTCTGCACTAAACACTGGCACCCATAGTTCTGGCCCATCCCGGGACCTCTTCATCTTTATTCTCATGCTCAACCTAGGCAGTCTTGTTGAGTTGGGTGGCCACTCATGTGAGTTATGACATGCCTAGCTTGGTGTCTCTAGCCCAGATGGCTCTCTGATTCTCTGTCTTGTCACCATCTCCATTTGACTTATGAATTCTCTCATACCAGCCGTTTAATCCTAAAATACCCAAATAATTTTAGTCTCCTCTTTCCTCCCTAGTATTCTTTGTCTAATGACATCAGTACCATCTACCTGATAGATGAAACTCTAGTCTTTTGAGTTTGCTCTCCTTCCACTCAAAATCCAGCCAATCCTGTTATGCTATTCTCCACTTAATGTGTCAAATAAAAATTGACTACAATGATAGCTGCCCAAGCCTTCACTTCTCTGGCCTGCTATCGAAACACCCCTCTCCGGTTTGGCCCATTTCTCCCACCTCTTTTCTCAGTATACCAACCCTCCATGTATTGACGAAGAAGCTATTGTCTCTCCCCCTTCCCCCAAGTGCTTATCATTTTAGAGTTAAAACCTAAAATTTAAGCTGGGCAGTGGTGGTGGCAGATGCCTTTAATTCCAGCACTCAGGAGGCAGAGGCAGGCAGAACTCTGTGAGTTCGAGGCCAGTCAGTTCTACAAAGTGAGTTCCAGGACAGGCTCCTAAGACACACAGAGAAACCCTGTCTTGAAAAACTAAACTAAATTAAACCAAACCAAACCACCACCACCATCACCACCACCACCAGCAGCGGCAACAGCAGCAGCAGCAACAACAACAACAAAACCCCAAAAGGAACCCCTAAAGTCTTTACCCTGCTCTACAAGGCCCTCACTGCCCCCTCCAAATTATTGTCCCTCTAATATTTTCCTTGTTCAAGAAGCTTCAGCCACCCCATTTTTTCCTTTTTTCCTTTTCCTTTTTTTTTGGATTGGGAACATGACAAACCATGCCTCTCTCCAGGCCTTTGCATGTGACCTTCCTTTTGCTCGTAATCCTCTGACCTTGGATTTTTGTGTGTGCTCTACTCCTGCTCATCATTCTCAAACTGATGTCACCTCCTGGCAGACACTCTGCATCTCCTCTCTCCATCATTCTTTTCTGAATTTTCCTATTTCCTTCATCACACGTCTCAACCCTTTCAATCTTTTTATGTGTATGTGTTTTATTACCAGTTTGTCTGTCATTGGCGTGAAGGCCCCTGGAAAACAGGGACTCCATCTTTCTAGTCAGTTCTTGAAAATATTTGTTGGTTGATTTCTGTTTGGCTGATAACTGCCAGGCTGTGGCGCTGTTGGCAGAGAGCCTTTGTGTGCATACATGTGCAGATGAAGTTGGGGGCATATGGCCCATGGGCAAGAAAGGAAGGTTCCTGGCAAGAAGGGAAGTTGAAGTACCTGGGTTCCTGTGCCTTGTGAGTATCTCAGAAGGCTGAGACTCTCATTTCTGCCTATCTGTTTGTGACTGGAAAGTATACCCCGATGATACGGAGGAGACAGGAGGAACAAAACATGCCTGAGGATCATGCTTAGGTGAAACAGAGCTACCTTCTGCTCCGTGGTGAGTGAGGTGTACTAGGTGTGTGTGCCTGTGTGTCCATGGATGTGCATTTGGGCATGGTCACTAGCAGCACTTGGGGCTTGTTTCTAGGTGTTGGCTTCAAATTTTGGAAGGAAGCTTAGAATCATAGGGTAGTTGCAAATTCCAAGTATCAACCATAGAGCTTGTAACTCAGTGGGCCTCATGGATGTCTGAGATTATGAAGTTTGAGCATCTCTGCTCACAGCTAGTCTCCTGCCTCTGAGTGCATATATAGTAAAGTTGGAATTTGAGTTGGATGTGGCACACAATTGATAAACAAATTGAGCGTAGTGGCTTTAATGTATCAGATCGAGAACTAATGAGGTGCTATCATGTGAGATCTATCTATGTAAGAACTGAAAGCTTTAGAGATTGAATTTGTTAAAGAAAAACCTAAAATTTCACTAAACAATTAAGGGGCTTAACCACGTCTAATAGCTCAGGGTTTAATCTCAACTGTGTGGGAGGCTGAAGCAGGAGGATCACATGTTCAAAGGCTCTTTGGATCATAGAATGAGTTCAAGGCTAGTCTGAGTAACTTAGTAAAAAAGGCTGGGGGACTAGCTCAGTGGTAGGATATGCAATTAACCCACAGTAACACACACACACACACACACAAAAACACACCACACCTTAAAGAAAAAAAAATATTAAGTAGAAGTGATACTGTTAAAAGGACCTTAATATGGTCGGTCGTGCTTGGGTGACTGTTTGGCAAACTCAGCTCTGTTAAATGCAGAACAGCTGTTCAGGGAATGGCAGATTGAAGGGTGCCATCCTATCTGGGGACAGCCTGGTGCTGAGGATAGACTATTGGCTCGGGGGGGGGTGCTCCTGGCAAGAAGAGAGTACTGACTCCCCAGGGTGTAGGAGGCTGGTGTAGACCTTTTGTGGTGAGGTTGCTACCCCTCTTCAGTCAGCTGTGTCCCCATTTTCTTGGCTTTCACCGAGGGGAAGGACAAAGGAAGGGATAAAGAAGCCAAGATGTATCTTTGGGAGCTGGAGCTGCTGGTAGGAGAGAGTCCCTGAGGTTTTGGAAAGCGCCAAGTGCCATTGAATCCTGCCTCTCTCTCCCCTGGGCAGCTGTTTGCCACTCACAATTTGACCCATCTTTGGTTCTCTCAACAGGCCTAGAGGACCCACATAGGGCCTGTATGGCAGCATCTGTCAGGGATAGGCAGTCCTGGGTCAAAGGGCCTGACATTCATTTTCAGCTCCCAAGTCTCTGTTGAGGTCTGTGTGGTCTCAGCTATCTGCACAGGAAGTTAATGGGGATTAGGAGGGCCTAAGCTTCCAGAATCTTCATCCCTGTCTGCTATATGGTTTTATTTTGGAGCTGTAGGCTAAGGAGGTTGAGGGATCCTGGGGAGAGAAATATGTGTCTGGAATCTCCACTGTCTTACTTCCCAGGCGTTAGGAGCAAGGCTTTGGGTTAGGATGAAATGAGGCAGGCCAGAAAGGGGCACCCCGGGCCACAAACCTGTTACCTAGGCTTGCCTGCACCTGGCTGCGTGCTGAGCCCCTGACAGATGCTCAGGTGGGCAGCTAGGCCAGTTCTGAGGGGCTGGCTTTCTCTACAATGGAGCACCCTACCATCTGCCCCGGCCTTGCCCCCTGCAGACACAGAAGGGGTATCTTCTACAATGGAGCACCCCTGCAGACACAGAAGGGGTATCTTCCACAATGGAGCACCCCTGCAGACACAGAAGGGGTATCTTCTACAATGGAACACCCCTGCAGACACAGAAGGGGTATCTTCTACAATGGAGCACCCCTGCAGACACAGAAGGGATATCTTCCACAATGGAGCACCCCTGCAGACACAGAAGGGATATCTTCCACAATGGAGCACCCCTGCAGACACAGAAGGGATATCTTCCACAATGGAGCACCCTACCATCTGCCCCCCTGCAGACACAGAAGGGGTATCTTCTACAGTGGAGCACCCCTGCAGACACAGAAGGGGTATCTTCCACAATGGGGCACCCCTGCAGACACAGAAGGGGTATCTTCCCAGTATTCAGGCAGTTGTTGTTCACACTGCTGCATTTCTTGATTTTTTTTTTCTAGGAAATTTACCAAGTTGAGGCCCAGGGGTTTACATGTCCCACCTCATAGCAAACACTTTCACTATTCAAGCTCCAAATGGAAGCCACTGGGGCTATAATTACACCGGCATTAGCTATGAACACTGCTGCGAGGAGGGGAGCAGAGCACCTGGGGGGAACCTGGATGCAGCCGCAGGCCTAAATTAGCTGTTGCTCTGCTTGCAGTTGTCAACTGCTCCTCTGCAGAGACCACCCCTCCCTGCTCCCCCCTGGCCCCAGGCCACTCACTCTTTGCTCCTGCCAGCCAGCCAGCCGGCATCTGACAACTACAGGAAGGACTGTCTGGTCTGGGAGAACAGCCCCATAGAGGCAGGCCATGTCAGCCTTTGTGCTGACAGGCATCCTTGGGTCCTTGCACAGCCTGCAGAATGGTGGAGGGGCATCTCACAGGACTGCCGGTCAAGGCTTCAGCATGGCTAAGTTAACCGCCCAGCCGCCCAGCACTGCCTCTTGCTTCCTTGTTCTTTCTCCATTCTAGGCATGATTTTCTTTGTGTTCTTCTCAGCCATTGTTTGACTGCCCCCTCTGCCTAGGACCCCTTTTCCTACCTCCCCAGACTCACTTTGTCAGTTCTAGCAAAGAAATCATTGTGTCCATGTTCCCCAGCTCCATACAGGTCTTTTCCTCTCTGCACCTTGAACTTGTCCAGGAGAGCTCAGTATTAGCATTTGCACAGATGGGTAGCTCTTCTGTCTCCAACTGGCTCAGCAAGGTGGCAGCCTAGTGGCTGGGGAAGTACATATCTATGCATATCCAACATGTGTATGCATACATGAATCTACTTAAATTTGTGTGTATGTGCGTGTGTGGTGTGTATGTTCCTCCGTGTGCGTGAGTGCTCACATGTCCCTGTGAAGGCCAGATCAGCATCAAGAATCTTCCTCAATCACTTCTCTACTTTTCTTTTTAAAGACAGGGTCTCTCCTTGGCCCTGGAGCTTATGGGGTGGCTAGGTTGGCTGGACAGTGTGCTTCAGGGATCCTCCTGCTCTCTAATTCTCCAACACTGGAGTTAATAGATGCACCACTACCCTGGCTTTTGTGCTCTCTCTCTTCTTTCTTTCTTTCTTTCTTTCTTTGTGGGTCCTGGGCATCCACACTCAGGTCCTTATGTTTACGTAGCAGACGCTTTACCATCACCTTAGTTAAAAGCTGTTCATTGAAAAAAGATTAGGAAAATAAATCTTGATTCTTTTCTGTCTTAATTTCAATGCAACCTGTTTTTTTTCTCTTTTCTTTTGTCTTATCTTTTCTCTTTCCTTCTCTCCCTTTTGGAGACAGGGTCTCTCCCAACCCATGAGGGCATGGAACTCACTATGTAGCTGAGCTTGACCTTGTGTTCATGAATCATCCTGCCTCAGCCTCCCAAGGGCTAGGACTGTAGAAGTGAGCCGTCATATCCTGCTCTCATTCCCATTTGAAAGAGATCCAATGTTTTTAGGGCAGTTTCACACGCACAGCCTGATTGAAGGAAGATAGAAGCTTCCTATCCACCGGGTGCTTCCGGAATCCTCTTCACTGCTAACACCCTACTCTGATGCTGCTTTGTTTCAACAGTGATAATACTGTAACTACCCAGAGTTTGTAGCTGCTGGCATCAGGATCCGATCTTGGTTTACTCCTTGGGCTTTGGATACTTGCATATTACCTGATGACCATTACAGTATCATATAGAACATTTCACCACCTTGAAGATACCCCATGTTTTGCCTACTCATCCCTCCCTCCCCCAGCTTCTGATAGCCACTGATCTTTTTACCATCTCTATTGTTTTCCCTCTTCCAAAATGTCATGTACTCAGCATCTTATGTTCTGCAGCTTACGTGAGTTTCTCATGGTGTGACAGCTCATTTCCTTTTATCACCAAATAATTTTCTGTTGCCTATACTCCCTTCCTCTTTATTTTGCTACAAAGAGAGGGACATTGCTCTTCCCAGTGTTACAAGGTTGCTCCTGGCAAAGCAGTGCTAAAGTGAGTGGTTCACTTCTGGTCTCGTCTACTGCTGCCTTCTGATCCCTTCTTGCCTAGGCCACCATTAATATCTGAATAAATGCATTCTTGGCCATGGTTACTTGGTTTGTGTCAATTCTGCTTCATTCAAAATATAAACAGACTTGCAAGCATTTACTATAAACCAAAATTGTTCTTGTAACTTTTATTCTTTTCTTTATATGGAATACTTACTGAGTATTCACGTATCAAACTTTTGGTCCGTGGAGGATAACATGACCTCTGTCTTATTTTGATATAAAAAATGAGTTATTTATATACACGGTGGCTGCTGCTGATGTGTGCTGTGTAAACACAGACCATTTTGCGGGTAGATGCAGTACTGGGGGTGCTGTGTGCCAGGAGGCAAGAACTCACAGATCAGCTAACATTTGAGCTGAGAGACCAGAGCCATCTAATTAGTATGGCTCTCTGAGCATTGGGGAAAGAGGAGAACCTTGCAGGCCAGGGACACACCAAGTACAGAGGCCCCAAGACCAGGCCACCATTGGTCTGCCCCAGGAAGATCAAGGCAGCTAGTACTGAAGTTGAGTGACCAAAAGGGAAGAGCAGGGACAGCAAAGCCAGCCAGAACAGAACAGTGCTGCTTAAAAGTAATGTGACACACCATGCACATGAAATTCTAAATGTTTTAGTGGCGACAGTAAAAGGAAAAAAGACAGGTGAAATTAATTTTGATATGTTGTTTAATACTTCATGTCTAAAATATTATCCCAACATGCGATTAAAGCAAAGAAATTATTAGTGAGATGCTGTTTAGCTTAATAACCTTTTAGCATCTGGGATGTGTTTTCTAATCTTTCCAGTTCAATGGCCAGTGGTTACCATGTTGGATAATGCAAACACAGAGCCTTGTAGCTCGTGCTGAAGTCACTGAGTGAAGCCAGTGGATGCCCTGGAACCCTGGAGAGACACACCTTTGTGCCTTAGGTTCTTGAAATTTACACCAGTTGCTGTGACGAGAGAAGATCATTGTGGGGTGCTATGAAAGTTGGGGGACAGAGCATGGTGAAGACTTTGGAGGAAGGTGGTTGTAAGGCAGTGAGAAGTGGTGTATTCTGGGTATGTGTTGAAGGTGTATTTCCTGGTTTTCCTGATGTGGTTATGAATGAGAGAGGAGTCAGGGACTGGGTAAAGACTTTGGCTTGAGCTGCTTTGGTGTGGCTGTTTTCAGAAGGATACAGGTGACTATTATCTGAGCCACAGAGCCAGAGTGGGATGGGTTTGACACAAGAGTGTTGGGTTTTCAGGTAATATTGTTGAGTAGAGGGGAGATCTCAGGATGTGGAAGGAGGCCGAGTGACAGTGTTTAATGATGTGAGATAAAATGATAGCCCCAACTGCCTGGAGAGGAGGGCTGGGCCCTGGGGAGCACAGACAAGAACCAGCAAAGTGACCTGCGCAGCGAGTTATCAGGGAGGACAGAATGAAGAAGACAAGCGAGGAAGGAGATTTCAGGCAGAAGTGAAAGAGCTGCTGGGTGCAGGGTTGCTGGTACATCAGCTGGAAAGGCGAGGTCTGCGGGTTCCTGCCCACGATGAGGGAGCTGCCAGGCTGGTGTGGGTCTGAGAGAAAATGCAAGGAGAGCCAGACACAGATGGGGGAGACAACTAGTTTTTGCTTTAAAGGGGAGCAGAAAATGGGGTGACATTAAGGGAACCACATGACCACTAGGCGACTCCCCCCCCCCAAATTAAAGACAGCCAGTCATATAGTCATGTAGTCAATGGGAATATTTTAGAAGACAGAACCAATTCATGATGCAAAGAAAGTTATGAGCAATTTCTCATGCTAACAAAGATGCAGGTACTATTTTGCAGACAAGGAAACTGAGGCAAAGAATTATTTGACCTGATGCGTAGCTGAGCCAGAGCTTGAAGACGGGCTCCATTTTACAAGGCTCAGTTTTGTCCTGGTTGTGCCTCTTGGTTTCCTGGCTGGAGTAGTCAGCTCTTTAGTTGGGACTTCTTAATACTTTGATGTATCAAGTGCCCATCATGACACCCAGCAGAGGTAGGACCTTATAAGTATTTAATGACCCAGCAATTGGAGGACCAGGAACCTGCATATTCAAATTCCGAGTCACCAGGCATATCTGTAGCAGGGTCATGCTACTACCAGCCCAGTTTTGAGTCTTCCATAGCCTGCGGCAGGTTCTTGTATAGACAGATGCACAGGCAATGGAACATGGCAGGGTGGAAGAACTTGCCTCTGATCTAGGCTGATTGTTCTCCAGGCATATGATGGTGCTGAGCAACTGGTTTCTGCCTCTAGTTTTCCATCAATGTTCAGGGTGGGGCTGTGGCAGTCCCGTACCCACCCAGAATTCATTTTCCTTACTATAAAACACAGGTTGGGTTGGGTGACCACTCATCTGATTGGTCCCAGAAGATCTCAGTTGTGCATGTGCAGATTGGGGGTCCTGCCCCTCTTTCTGCCTGTTTACAAGTTGGACAAGAGGGTCTTTCTGGGTGGGAACTGGCGGGTGGTTGAGTCAGATTGTTTCTGTGCCAGGCATCCTCTTGGTACAATGGAGATCTGTGACATTGGGACAGCTGTCATGGAGTAGCCTTGCGATTCCTGGGAATCCTGCTGTGTACCTCAGACATCTCCCTCACTGTATTAAACAGAAAGCCACAACAGTATGGTGAGAGACCCAGCCCATCTGGCGCATGGTTGGTCATACACCCAGCAGGTCAGAGTTGAAGCTGGGGCAGTCTGCCCTTCACACTTAGCAGACTTGTGTGCTTCCTTGTAGGTAGCAGTGGCAACCACACCCTTCTGGACACAGAAGAACAGTTTTGGTTGCAAGGGTAGGGGTGAGGAGGGCAGCCAGGATATTTCCTGAATCCTTGTTGACAGGACTCAGTGATGAGTGTTCCCACTCCAAATGCCAGTGGTGCCACTTCTTCAAAGGCCCACTGAACTGTGCTGCTGGAGGACTGGCAGGGGCCCCTAGTTATGTGACTCTGAGCCAGACACATTATTTCCTGCCCTAGTAAACAGGGCCATGAATGACCACGTCCAAGCTTCTGAAGCTGGGGTTAGTCAAAGACCTTGGGATGAGTCTCCTTCTGAACAACTCCGTGCGTGTGTAGGGTACCCCTTTCCTGGAGCTGTCTCATGCAGTGTACCCCTTTCCTGGAGCTGTCTCATGCAGTGTACCCCTTTCCTGGAGCTGTCTCATGCAGTGTNCTGTCTCATGCAGTGTACCCCTTTCCTGGAGCTGTCTCATGCAGTGTACCCCTTTCCTGGAGCTGTCTCATGCAGTGTACCCCTTTCCTGGAGCTCTCATCTGCACATTAACATCTTTAAAATTCACTACAGCCATACATTCTTGGAAATGATCTTTATTCCAAGACCAGGAAACTGAGGCAAGGAGCCTGCCTATGGTACCAATCTTGAGTGTCCACACATGTCCTCCCGCTATTCTGACTAGTGTTCTTTCTTCTGCAGGGACAGGGGCAGACCCGGTGGTCAGTGCCAAGAGCAATCACTGCCTGGATGCTGCCAAGGCCTGCAACCTGAACGACAACTGCAAGAAGCTTCGCTCCTCCTACATCTCCATCTGCAACCGCGAGATCTCGTCCACTGAACGCTGCAACCGCCGCAAGTGCCACAAGGCCCTGCGCCAGTTCTTTGACCGCGTGCCCAGCGAGTATACCTACCGCATGCTCTTCTGCTCCTGTCAGGACCAGGCATGCGCTGAGCGCCGCCGGCAGACCATTCTGCCCAGCTGCTCCTATGAGGACAAGGAGAAGCCGAACTGCCTGGACCTGCGTACCCTGTGCCGTATAGACCATCTATGCCGGTAAGAACTGCTGAAGCTCTGGCTGTTTACTAGGGGTGCTCACGTGGTTGGGCCGTATTTTAGAATCATTTGAATTATGACCATGGATGAACCCGGCAGAAGGTGTTGAGAAGGTTAAAACTGGTTGGTCATAGGTGAATCAGTTGTCACCTATCCATGTCATTCATTCAGCCACTCATCCGTCCATCTGTAACGTATTCATTCTTCTGTCTGTCACCCAGTTATTCCATTCATTGTGAGCTTATTATTTGTCTACATTGTGTGCAGCTTCATGCTGAGTACTTCAAGGGATGCCAAAAGTACCCAAGGAACTTATAATTTCAAGTCATGGATTTTTAACAGGAGGAAGGGACCTTCAGAGGTTTTTGCTTCACTTTTAAGGGAAGCCCGTGCCTATGTCCCAGCAGAGGAATGTTATCGAAGAGCCAGATCACTGCAGACTGAGAGCAAAGCCAAGCTAGTGTTCAGTGAGGACTGGGTTCTGGAGGCTGATAGTACTGGGTTCAAATCCTGTTTGGCTTTAAGTCAGTTTTTAAGATTTCCCGTGTTATTATTGCTTCATCTGTGAACAGAGAATAAATAATATCCTGGCATTGGTGTGCACTTGGTTACATATCCAGCCTTAGCCCAGAGCCTGGCAGGTAGCTAATATCTTTAATAAGTATAGCCTAATTATTAGGTGTGGGTTTTCAAAATTTGGTTATAGCTATTTGAAATTCGCTTTTTTTGTGTGTTTGTTGTGCTTTTCCTGTCAGCGAAGTATTGATTTATTGAGCCATGTCATGTGCAGTGCTCGCTACTCAGTCCTGGCCATGGAGAGGAGAACACACTGCTCTCAACAGGGCACACATTCCACAGGAGGGAGATGTGGTCCCAATTCAGTGGAGCGTGGCTGGGGCTCGCAGAGAAGGGAGCCCAGGGGAGGGTCATCTGACAGAGTCTGGGAGTCCTGAGGGGGATCATTGAGTTGATGGAGCCTTGAGGACTGAGGAGGAGAAGGCCCAGGGGTGAGTCTGTCAGGAGAAACTTGAGGGAGAGCGTGGGCTGATGGGGAACTTCACAGGTGGGTGTTGGGGGACCGCTGGAGAAGGGAAGGTTGTGATTGTCTTCACTGTCTACTGTGTCTGGACACTGTCTAAAGGCTTCATGCTTGTCACGTATTAACCCTGAAGAAAATCTCTGAGGTAGGCAGGCACCGTTTGAGGAAACAGACTGAGGAAGTCTCTTGCCCAAGGTCATAGGACACACACTTTATAGCTGGGACTGTGTTGTACTCTTTCTTGCCACTCTGACTGTTGAAGTGAATGACAGCAGGCATATCACCTTGAACTAAGGGAATGGCTGTAGGGATGAAGAAAAGTGGATTTTTTTTTCCACTGAAGATGGTAAGTAGACTTGACCAGACTGTTTGTCTGTCTGTCTGAAAGTCTCCTGGAGTCAGGAATAATTCTGCACCTCTTCCTGAATTCAGAGTGTGGCCTTGGGGACTATTCAACAACACACTGATTGAATGGATGTGTGCTTGGTAGGCACTCGTTTCCTAGTTGAACAACCATGAGTCGGTGGGATTATTCTGTGGGGTGGCATAGGACATGCAGTGTCTGAGGGACCAGAGTGACCATTATGGTAGCATCTGGGATGCTTGCATTGGCGACTCTGGAGCTCAGTCAGGAAGCTGGAGAGAAGGGATGGATATAGGTATTCTTTGAGGACTTGGTTGTGATCAAAGTCCAGTCATGTAATGAGGAGGGTTGATGGAGCCCATGAGGGTGACTGGGGCATCATCAGTGTCAGGGAGTAAGTGGGGCCATTGGTGTGGGACTCAGGGCTGTCTCTACTGGAAATGCTCATATATATGCAGGAGAAGGACAGAAACAGTACAGCAGAAGACAGGGACGCAGAGGAGGTTACAGGAAAACCAGGAAGTAGCAACTTACAATCCAGAAGAAAGGGGGTTCAAGAGTGAGGGATCTGCCTCCATACATATGTGCACGTGTGCACGCCTGTGTCTGTGTGTGCTGAAAGCCCATGGCTGTCACCCAGCTTTCCAGTCTTCTAGCTCCCAGTTGCTGAGGAGTTAGAAGAGGCATTGGGTTCAAACTGTTTTCTTCAGAAGGCTGCAGGGCTGAGGTGAACATAGGACGGAAGACAGCTTTTATTTTATTTTTTTTGACCCTGGGGTGTTGGGCCTGTGTGCAGCTGGACTGGGAGGCTCCACTTTTGTTTGGTTTGGAAAACAAGTTCTCACAGTGTTTAGAGAAGGGATTGAGTGAACTAGCTACAGGGCTTGGGGAAAGTCTTGCAAAGAAATAGACTTTTGAGTCTGTTTTTTAAAAAGTGTACATTAGATATAACAGATGAAGGAATTTGAAATAGGCCTGTGCCTACTACAATAGAGGGGTTGGTGGTGGCAACTGAGGGCCCTACAAGGAAGGAGCAAGCAAAAGCCTTGACTGTATGGACTGGCAGAGCTCTGAGCAGTGAACCAGGTTCGTCCAGAAGGCCAGCAGGCTGCAGGGTGCCTATGTAGGTGTTTAGAGTCCAGCTACTCAGACGTCTGAGTTAGGAGCCTTCAGCAGATAAGATCTTGTGTGTGCTGGTCAGTATCATTCTGAGGAAGGATGGGTGGCCTTTAGGACTTGTGGCACCAGTGGTTGAAGTCACGTGTGAGATGGAGGACCCTGGATTTTTGTTTGCTTATTTTTCTGGAGTCAGGGCAGCCATGATGAGGAGAATTATGTGGTAGACAGCACATGGTGGAATCAGAACAGATGTTTAATGCCATTAGGCATTTTGAGGATCCAGACAGAGGCCTCTGAGGAACAGAGAATAGACCAAGAAAATGAGCCCCTTGCGTTTGTGGACTTCAGGGATTGCAAAGCAGGGTTCTGCAGACAACACCACCTTGAGATTGGAGCTATGGCTCAGTTTGTCAGGTAGGAAGTTCATGTTGGCTCACGATGAGGCTATGTGAGTGCCTTTGTCCAACCAGGACATCCATGAATCCATCTTTGCTTGGCTCCTGTCTTACTCACCACATCCTCCAGGGTACAGATGCAATAGGGCATCCCAGAGAAAGAAGGACAGGAATGGTGAAAGAGCCTACATCTAGGATGAATCTGGCAGGGGCCTTGGGGGATGCCACAACACAGCCAGATTCCTGCAGGGGCCTTGGGGGATGCCACAACACAGCCAGATTCCTGCAGGGGCCTTGGCTCTCAACTCAGCTGAAGCTTTAGGTGTGCTGGAGAGAACCCAGAGATGGAAATGCAGAGTGACAGGCAGGTGGTGGATGGAGTGGGTGGGACTCCAAGCTGGAGACCTGCATGTGATCTCCTGAATGGCCTCCTAGTGGGCTTTGTCCTTCCCTGGGCCCTTGGTTTCTACACTGATCAAGTAAAGATACTTATCCAAGGCAGCTTTTGGGATCTTTTCTCATTGCCAAAATGTGTGGGCTGGAGTCTTTCCAGGTGGTTTCTAGGATGCTTCCTGTTGCTCCCAGGACCAGTCTCAAAGGGTTTTCTTTGAAGGATCTTCCCAGGATGACCTAGAAGGAAAAGAGGGACTATCTTTTGTTTAATGCCCATAGCTCTGACCTTTGCCCTATGCATCACTGCCCAGCAATTCCTGATGGCTCTGACCTCTGACCCATGTGTCACTACCCAGCAGTCCCTGGTGGCCCTGTTGGTGCTAATCTCAGCTCTATGAGGTCAAAGATGGCTTGAAAGGGCAACTGGAGAGCATCAAATTGGGCTTGACTCTCGCTGTGCCCAGGAAGGTGTTCTCTGTTCTTCCTTCCTCTGGCTTGGTCTTTCCTGAGTTCTGCCTTCCAGAATGGACACACAGGTCAAAATCAGAAGACCATCTCTCTTTTGGGTGTGCTAATAAAGTGGGTTAGATGGTGTTGGTGGTAAGGGGAAAACCTCTCTGGGGGATGATTCTTTGGAAACTGAGCTCTCATCCTTAGGAATCCCCTACACGCCACCCCCTCTCGATGCTCTGTTTCTATGGCATCCAGTCCTGCCTCATCCACTAGCCTTCATTCTGTGGAGGGGACTCATGCATCCCTAGGCTTCTTCCTGAATCAATCCTGGCCTAGGAATGCTGGTGTTGGAGCAGCTTTGCTGAAGCCTAAGTGGCATGGACATGGGAGCTGGTCCATTGATATGCTGGGAGGCTGGCCCAGGAGCAGCCTTGCACTCTACCTGTGTGATGTGCAGCAGATTCTGCTGTGCTATCTTGCTAAGTTGCTAGACTTCCCTTGAAGAAGCATTGGATAACAGGGATATCTGCAAGATGGGCCTTGGAGTTATTGGAAGCTCTTCCGAATCCTTCACTGCTCTTTGGATCAGGGTCAGATGGAGCTTCTGGGAGTGGAAATGTCATGCTGTGTTCACAGGGTATCTAGATGGCCATTCCTTAAAGAGACCAGGCTCTACTCTTTGATTTTTGTCCCATTTCAACACTGAGCCTCAAGGCTGTGGACTTAAGCTAACTGAAGATCTGAAGATGACCAAGGGAGACATTTCCTTTAGAAACCTCTGATAGGGAGCCTAGAAAGCTGGGAAAGTTTTGGAATGAGTCTGTGGAATCTGACTGGATCTTCTCCAGGGTCCTGTGGTTCATGAGCTATTTTTATATTTTTGAACATTATTGTTTCTATCTTCTCAGCTTGCATTCATTGTAAGGATGTGCTCAGATTGTATGTGTGTGTGTGTGTGTGTGTGTGTGTTCGTGCATATGTTGTGGTGGCTGTGAGGTTGTGGGGAGGATGATTGCTGTCTTACTATCTCTTGCAGGCCACATTTGGAAATGGCCTCTTGAAGAGCTCTGTTCCTCCTGGTCTGCCAGAAGGCTATAAATAACCTCCTGCTGGACCCATGCCATCTAAAGAGCTGTGATTTAACCTCTGGATGCTGAGGATGTGCAGAAATAGACTACAGCCTGGGGCTACCCCAACAGTCTTGGGCCACTCTGTACTGTGGCTGCTGTCTTTGTCCTAAGAGAGAGGATGGTTGGGATATGGAGTGAAGGGAGGTTGCCTCCCTCTCTTGGGCTGTCCTAAACTGGGGTTTGATTATTGACTCTTTGTAATGTGTTTCTCATTGACTCCATAGGATGTGTTGGCTGGTATTTTCAACAGTTCATCTCTAAATGGCAGCAAAAGACTATTTTCAAAGGGATAGGGAGGCTAAGGACTTCCAAACGGTAACTTCCTTTTAAAGAGCAGCCCGTGTGTCTCTTGATGTGATATACCAAGTTTTGGTTGCACATTTGAGAGAGAACCTTATTGTGCTCATTAGATTCTGGAAGGGTTCTTAGGCCTCCTTGAGCTTAGGAACCTCCACCTTCTCTGGTAGCATCATCAGTTCCTTGGGTATGGATACAGAATTTCCCCCTTGATCTGGCAGCAAAGAGCTGTTACTGAATAGTGATGTCTGCCTCTGGCCTGCAAAGGTTAGGAGAGATCTTAGCTGGAACCAGCTAATCATTCTTAAGGCAATTAACTAGCTGGAAGGATGGGGGTCTTGTGACTATTCTTCATTCATTTTATTATGCCCCGTTGATTATCTGTTTTGAACCTGGCATTGTGTTGAAGAGTTCACGACAAGGGAATTGGAGGACCTTGGAGTCTCAGGGTACCGCCATATTGGCTGGCTCTGCAGTGAGAGTGGGAATCTCCACTCTCAGATGATGGCATTTTTTCACTAGGCTTCTTCAGAGACCCCAGTTTTTCTCTGCTTCTTCCTAGGTCCACTCTGGTGGTACCTCTTAGGGAAGGTGGGTTTCAGTATCGTTTGGGGACCTTTCTGGCCTGGATCAGGGAAAAGCATCCCTGCTGAGATTGCTTGAGGAGGGAGGGGCTGTGGGCTGCCAGTGCATGTGACTCCTTTGCCTAGCGACTTTGCTCTCACATGTTGGCTCTCATGGAGCTCCTGCTTTTCTTCATTCTGGGTCAAGGAACGGGCTCTTCCTGGAACTTCCTCTGGCATGTTGACACAAGACAGAAATATTGAATATTACTTTACAAAAGGCTCTGGATGATATTAACTCATAGATGCTCCAGCCTACATACCTAGATTGGGTGATAGAGTCTGCAACTTTCCTGCTGTGGCTTCTGGCCACCTAGCAGCAAGGCCATGTTGCCCATCCTTCCACCCAGGCCCCACAAAATTCACACTGAACACGGATGAAGTGTAGTCCTTGTGTGGTGAAGGCTCCTGCTGGAAGAGCTGAGACTAAATACCTACCTGATCTGAGGGGGTGGAGGAAGAGGATCCCCTCAGGGAGATGTTGTTGGTTCAGGGAGTGTCAGGATACAAGCCCATGTGGTCTGTTCATACCATATTCTCTCCTATAGGTGTGTGTATGTGTGTGTGTGTGTGTGTGTGTGCACACATGCGCGGCTTTCTGTGTCTACTCACATAGGGCCAGGCAGCATTGCCTTTAGCTATCCTGGCTTCAAGTTGTTTCCATGGTATCTATGATTTTTTTTCAACTTTCAGTTGGTGTGAGCTCCCTGCTTGATGGTTTAGTCATTTTTGGGATGCTATCATGGAATTCTATAGACTGGATGACTTAAATATGTTGTTTTCTACCAGTTTTGGAGACTGGAAGTCTGTGAGCAGGGTACCAGTGTGTCGTATTTCCAGTGAGACAGAGACAGTCTTCTTGCTTATATTCTCCTGTAGTCTTGTCCTTGGTGTGTGTGTGTGTGTGTGTGTGTGTGTGTGTGTGTGTGTGTGTGTGTGTGTGTATGTAGAAAGAAGAGAGAGGGGGAGAGAGATTTTTCCTTCCTCTTAGTCTGCTAATCCCATTGTGAGTAGTGCCTCACCCTCATGACTTCTAACATTAATCACCCCCAAATGCTCCATCTTCAAGCTCCACACTGGGCTTTAGAGTTTCCACATAAAACTTTTGGAACATATGTATAAGCCTTTAGTCCCAGGGCTTCAACCCATCCTCCATGAAGCCTGCTTCATCCTCACCTCCTAACCCTCTTCTGGCAGCTGGCTCTTGTGTGGGTTTTCTCTTGAGTTTCTCTGCATCCTTCACTTGGTAGTTGGTGTTTCCCTTCTTGATGAGCTCTCTGCCTTTTCATATCCTGTGTTGCTCCCGTGCCGGTTTCCTTATTTAAGGAGTCTGTATTGCGCCCCTGCCCTGCTCCAGGCACTGTGCTAGACACTGGAGGTACCTTGGAGATCACAGTAGGGATGATCACACCTCCTTGGAACACAGAGTCTGATGGAGGAGACAGTGGAGAAGTAAGCAGACAGGTAGATCCAGGTTGAGCATCCTGTATCTAGAAATTCGAAATGCCAGATGTTCCCAAATTGGAACCTGTCTGGATAGCAGTGTGATTCTACAAGCAGAACATTCCATCCTTAACCTGAGGAGATGGGCTGCTGTCCAAACACAAGTGCGCTAAAAATACTGCCCAAACTATTTCCAGGCTGTCTGTTTAACATGTGCACAAACCAAAACCAAATCTCCCTTTTGGACTTGTGTCCCATCCTTATTATACCTTAGTATGTATATGTAAATATTCCCAGATCCGATAGCTGAATCACTTCTGGTCCCAAGCAATTTTGGATAAGGTATAACTGCCCTTAATAGAATTGTTACAGTGAACAGGATATAGAATAGAGCATTATAGGGGCAGGGAGGGGTGACCTTTATCTGGACAGAGGTCATGAAGACTTAGAGGAGATCACATTTGAACTAAGATCTCAGGCTGCTGAGATGGCTCAGTGGGTAGAGCTTCTTGGCACCAAGTGATGGGAGTTCTTTCTCTGGTGGGAAGAGAGAACTGACTCTGCACATTGTCCCTTGGCCTACACACAGGTGCCATGACATGTGTGCTCCCCACCACAGAACATAAAAAAATGTAATCTATTAAAAAATAAGCCGAGACGTGAGGGATGCAGAGCCAGAGTGAGAGACAGAAGAGGCATTCCGTGCAGAGGGTGTGTCAAGGACAGAGGCTACAGGAAGGAAAGAGTTAGCATCGGCTGGAGCGTAGTGACTCAGGGACAGGCTTGGGGTACTGTTGTAAGGTGGCAGGGCTCAGATTGCACAGGGTACATGGGTCCTGGAAAGGTTAGACTGGTCCTGGGAACAGGATGAAAGGGCTTCTGAAGCTGAGTCGAAACATCACTAAAACTGAGTGAGAAGATGACTGGTGTGTGGAGCGATCAGGAGGGGCACAAGTGACCACAGGGCACCGAGAGCAAGCATCACTAGGACAGCAATGTTGGCAGCTCAGACCAGGGCGATGGCTGTATGGCAAGAGATAAGTGGATAAGGTAGAGAGATTTAGAGATGGGTTTGAGAGTAAGGGTGATGGAGTGTAGCGCAATGCCTGCTCTACGTGCTGCCATACGGTTCGCAAGTTGGGCAAGGGGCTGGAGATTGAAACACACGCAGACACACAGAGACACGGGTAACACCAAGAATTCCTCCTTTATTGTGTTCCAGGGCAGCTTATATAGGGTCTCCTTGACTAATGGTCACATTTTAACTCTCAGCTGCAAGCCCACTGGAAACCACTTCCCTGCCATCAAGAACTCCTGAGGGTCTCGTGCTCAGAGCAGCTGCAAAACAAGTTGTTTGCTCAGAGCAGCTGCAAGCATAGGAAAAGAAGTGTTTACTCTGGTAGGCAGGGGTCACAGGAAATTCAGGGTCTGGGGGTCCACAGTCCCCAACAATGGAGGAACTCCAGGATGACACAAAAGATACATATATGCAGTGGTGTGTAGCCATTATTTTTAGATGGACAGGATCTGGGGTTGAGGGTAGGTCTGTTTGGGACATGGTTAGTGTTTTATTTGTTTTTTTTTAAAGACAGGTTTTCTCTGTAGCTTTGGAGCCTGTCCTGGAAATTAGCTCTTGTAGACCAGGCTGGCCTCGAACTCACTGAGATCCACCCACCTCTGCTTCCCGAGTGCTGGGATTAAAGGCATGCACCACTACCGCCTGGCTCATGGTTAGTGTTTTGGTGCTTCCAGACATCTCTGGTGCTTGACTAGGGTGGTAATTTCTGGGAGTTATTAGTAGGGTGGTGGTATTTTAAACTAGGGGAGGGTAAGCTCCTCTTGGGTAGAGTCTAGTGAGAGAAGAGGTACTGAGGATGTGCCTGACCTGCTAGGTACTTGATGGATTTTTGTTATTAGTCTCATGAGGTCCAGAAGAACACATCCTTGCAAGAAAGAAGTAGACATCTGTGCTAGATGCTGCTGAGATGCTCACAGGCTGTGACACCCAGAGAACTATGGTATTTAGGATTGCAAAGGCTGTGGTGATGTTTCCGTAACAGTTTTGGTAAATTGGTGATTCCAGAAACCTGTCTTAGTGCTAAGGAAAGTCAGATCACTTGGTCATGGCTTGCCAGTATAGGTGGTGGAGGGATGGCCAAAGGTTTGCCCTTCAACAGAAGGATGGCTAAAGGTACCCAGCATTGGATTGGATCTGGGAAGTGTGGTGCGAAGTGGAGGTGGGCAGGAGGTTTCTTCAACCACAGGTAATCCTGGGTTCTCCACCTTGGCACTCTGTAGGTCCAAGGACTTTGGCCAGAGTCCTTGCTGAGCCTCAGTCTTGGGATCGATATAGAACCTTTAAGCTTTACAATGGCACAAAGGGTGATACACACTCACTAGAGAATATTCTCGAATTTTAAACTGGGGTTGGATCTTGTCTCACAATGCTGGTCTGTGACTACTGAGCCACAGCTCCCAGCCATCCTGGGACCATCCCTGGGACCACAGTGATGGACTAACTGATGCTCTGAAGGGTGCTTCGTCAGCAAGTCACAAGAGGGGTTGGCCACTTCATTATAAAATAGGCTTTATGTTGGGTGATTCTGCCCAGCTGAAGGGTAATGTAAGTTCGCTAGCATGTTAAAGGCAAGCCGGGCTAAGCTATGACGGTTTGAAATATAGTTGTGACTTCTGACATTTCATCCTATGATGGGCTTATGGGGATACAACTGCCTTTCAAGTTGAAGAGCATGCCTGTTGCAATTCAGACTCCAGTACCTCCCCACCTGGGTTCTGAAGGTCCTTGACATGGTCTTCGCTGACTTTGTTTCTCCTGCTTCAGGTCTGAGTCCTTCAACTTGGGAAGGCATATCTCTCTAGGTCATTCCTCTGAGGGTAGCCTAGGAATCAGCCTCTACTACCCAGATATTCTAGTCTTCCACAAGGAGGTATTTAGTATTTTTTTTTTTTCAAGTAAAATGAAGCAATTTTATTAACCACCTATGTTTATATTTATAATCCTGGAGTTAAAGAATTGGGGGATCATGAGTTTAAACCTGAGCTACATAAATTTTCAAAGTCAGCATTTAATACATAATGAGACCCTGTTTCAAAAATCCCAAATAAGTAAGTAA
>JAQHUG010000126.1:665545-697672 GCA_028555095.1 Dicrostonyx torquatus
AAAAAAAGAAAATTTATCAGACTCAAAGTCTATGCAACTCAATGAACTTTCATACAGTTAGAATAAACATTCTGAACAGAAGCTTTGGAGGGTCATGTTAAATTTTACACTTTTAGTGTTGAATATATTTTATGCACTCATCCACTACCCAAACAAAACAAAACAAAACATGTGACTGATTAGAACAAGAAAAACAAACAACTTACATTCTCTCTTATAACTCGTGTCCATTAACTTCATTTAGTCTTTCCCCCTTTCCTTGTTTTTAGCCTTTTCTGGCCTGTTTTCTTCATGCTATGTTGCACCCCCACACACTTTTGTTTAAATAGATACTTACGTTATTGGTTAGATTCTGTGTATGAGAGAGAACATGCAGGTATTTTTTTTTGTTCTGAGACCGTACGACCTCATAACATAATGTATTCTAAGCCCATCCATTTTCCTGTGATTTTTGAAACCTCATTTTTCTTTGTAGCTGAGTAGTGTTCCATTTTATATGTACATACCAAATTTTTACTATCTGCTCATCTGTTGATGGACACCTAAGTTGAACGTCTTGAGAATGAACACATGTACCCTCTCAACCTTTGTTTAACAGCAGAGTTAGAATCAGATAATAACATCCCAAATTCTGTGCCTCCTGAACGAAGACGTACCTTATTTCTGGAATTTAGGAGTGGGAGTGGAGGAGTATTGAATCTATATTACTTGTTCTGTTTCACTGTTGTGACTAATACCTGATCAAAAACAACTCATGGGAAGAAGGTAGATTTTGGCTCATGGCTCAGAAGAGTGGTGCTCACCATCGTGGGAAGAGCATGGTGAAGCCCATGGAGCTCCTCACATCATGGTGGATCAGGAAGGGGAGTAAAGAGAATGTGGGTGTTCAGCTGATTTTCTCCTTCCCATGCTTTTAAGTTTGTCTGGAAGCCCATATCATGAGATGATGCTACCTACCTTCAGTTGGGTCTTTCTTCCTCCGCTAAATCCAGAGATGTGTCTCTGTACTTGCTGGTTTTGTGTGTCAGCTTGACACAAGCTAGAGTCATCAGAGAGGAAGGAGCCTCAGTTGAGGAAATGCCTCCATGAGATCCAGCTGTAAGGAATTTTCTTAGTCAGTGATCAGTGCGGGAGGGCCCATGCCATGATAGGTGATACCATCCCTGGGCTGGTGGTCCTGGGTTCTGTAAGAAAGCAGGCTGAGGAAACCAAGCCAGTGAGCAATACTCCTTCATGGCCTCTGCATCAGCTCCAGCCTCCAGGTTCCTGCCCTTTTTGAGGTCCTGTCCTGACTCCCTTCATTGATGAACAGTGCTGTGGAAGTGTAAGCCAAATAAACCCTCTCCTCCCCAACTTACTTTTTGGTCACAGTGTTTTATCACAGCAATAGAAACCCTAACGACGACAGTCTCCTAGGTGGTTCTCAATCAAGTCAAGTGGACAATGAAGATGGATGGTTAATTTTCACAGGATCCGAGGAGAATCATGGGTTTAGCCTTAAGTAATAACATTTATTATCTTTTTCTATCTGTCAAGGTAGAAAAGAGAGGGCTTTTGCATTTTGCTGCTATTTGGCATGCTTTGTGACTCTGGAAGTTTGTATAGGACTATCCACATAATTCTGTTTGTAGGTCTGAGAGTACTACGCTTGTGTGCCACCAAGGGAGATATGGACATGGGGTCAGTGCTTTGGGGACAAAGACTTCATACTTAGCTCTACTGCAGACTCTTGCCCTCACTCTTCACTCACTCAAGTGCAGAGAAGAACTGGAAAGGAGACCTCGGGTTGGCCGCTTCTCTTCTGGACATAGCTTCTTATTTCTGGAGTGAGGGACTGGGCTAAATGGTTCCATATGTCTCTTTTTATGCTGTGAACCCAAGGAAACTTCTTTATAGTCCTTCTTTCTTGGGACTGGGGAGCATCTTCAGCTTCTCTTCTTTGGACTTCCTGGGGTAGCTTAGTATGACAGGTATCTTTTCTAGGGTATCCTGGATTCCGTATCTCTGAGTTCATTTGATTTTACTTATTTAACTACAGGTATTGGGGCCACCTTCTGTGTAAGCCCCAAAACACAAGACCTGAAAGGTTAGGAAGGGATGTGGCCCTAAGGATTTGGGGCTGGAATATTACAGAGGTTTTCTGGTGACACCACTTATGTCCATGAAACTCACTGTGAGTGTGTTTTCCTGAGTGATCCAGAGCGTGTTCATGAGAGGTTATCTGTCCAAGCGTGTCTGTAGACTGGCCAGTGTGTCTTCCCAAAGTGTCTATGAACTGTAGGTGCTACCTGTAAGGAAATGGCCGTGTCTTTAATAATCACAGTCATTTGTTGCTAAATGGTGGGGATACATCTAAACACTGTGTCACTAGGCAATTTTGTTGTCATGTGTACATCTTGGAGCACATTCATGCAAAGAAGGATGCTATGATGTCACTTGTGGAACCTTGTTGCTCTCCAGTTTTGGCTCAAACATTGTGCACTTCTATATGGAAGTCTTGATCCTCTGTGGTTGTAGAAAGAGAATATATACAAGGAGGCAGAAGGACAGGGCACCCCAGACCCCAGTTTCATCTTCTAGGATCTTTTCCCAACTTAGATTGCTTCTAGATGACCATGGCAAAGCCCCATGAACCTGAAGTAGAGGGGCAGCCCTTGCTCTCTGTAGATGCAGGCGTTTATAAGGGGTGCCTGTCCAAAACATTCCATGGAATAGCCAGAATAGGCTGAGAGGTTTATTATTGCTACATCAAGGCTCAGGAAGATGAGGTGATAAACAGGGAGTGGTTGCCGTGTCCTGAGCTGGCCCTGCCACAGGACCCAGCTTGTTCCCTGGGGCTGGCACATCTGCACTTGGGTCTTGATCTGCCCCAAGAGGTGGACTGTGTGGGTAGGTGTCTTCCAGCTGGCTGCTGAGCATCCTCAAGGTACATAGTTATAAGGTGGAGCGGAAATCTGAGCAGGCACAAGCGCCTCATTATTTTCACTGTTTCTCCAAGCAAAGGCCCCCGACATCAGTCAGCTGCAATGTTTAATAAGACCTTGATTCCGAATTTTTCCTAAAACCCATGGAAACAAAGTCTCTGGGTGTGGGGCTTAGGAATCCATTTTTTCCTGTGTTTTCTGCCAGTTTTCATTTTTAGAGAGGGCTGTGAACCATTTCAGTTTCCTGGGCTCATTCATGGAGTCAATGCTGTACCTAGCCTGGGAAGGAAGCTCCCAGGTCGGGGGAACCCAGCAAGCTCATTCATTTCCCCTGATTAACTCTATCATGTCTGAATTCTCTAGAAGTCTGCCCACGGTAGATCAAGTGTGCCTGGATTTATCCACCATCTACCTGTATGTGCTATCCAGACTTGTCTTATCATCCAGTTGGCATTATTTTTTTCTTACTGTTCAAATAACCTTATTAGCATATCCCTGGGAAAATAATCAAAATATTTTCTGTGAGTTCAGACAGACTCTGGAAATGGAATGTCATTGCAGATTAACTGTGTTGTGATCAGAACAGATGGGTTGGCCCAAGCCTCAAAGACTTAGCAAGGCCCAGCGTGGAGCCTGCAGGCTGTGGCCAAGCAGACAATAGCAACACCTGCCTTTCTTCCCTTGTCCTGTGTGGGACCAAGCACTCCTAACCTTGGGGTAGTAGAATGGATGTGCAGAAATATGAGCAGCAGACACGGTTCCTCTTTGGCCTGTTTCTTCCAGAGTTGTGAAGGAGCCCAGAGTCTCACACATTTTGCTCTGAAAGAGCTCAAAGAAGTGGTGGATCAGAAAAGAATCCACTCCCCAGGATATCACCCAGGACCTTTATAGTAAACCCCACCTTCATCTCTAGGACAACCACTTAGCGTTCTCAAAGAAAGCAGAGGCAAGGCAAGTCTTTTTTAGTTATACTGGGGACCAGGGTCCAGTTCCAGGTGAGCAGTAGAGATTGGAACCCTTGGAGAATTGAAACTCTGTCTCTGGTGGAGGCTGCTCACACAGCTGGTTGGACTTATATCTGACTCAACCTGGGATGGGAGAAGTATGTCAAAGGTAGCTGGGATTAGGAGGGGCTCCATAAAGATGGCAGAATGGGTAACCTCTCCCCAAATTCGTGTCTACCTAGAACTGCAGAACTTGACCTTATCTGGAAATGGCATTTTCAGACAGAATCAGTTAGGGTGATACTGTAGTAAAATGTTAAGTCGTACTATAGAATGGGCCCCAAATCCAATGACTGGTGTCTCTGTGAAGGAAGGGAGGATGGAGAGACACATGGGAGAAAAGACAGTGTGACAGCACATCTGGAAATTGGAGTGATGGCACTAAGAGCCAAGGAGTGCTGTGCCCCAGCAGCTGGAGGAGATGGGAAGGGTCCACTGTGGGACCCTCAGAAGGAGCCTGGCCCCCAAAAGGAGCTTGGGCATTTCGCCTCCCAGGTTAACAGAGGACAAGGAACTGTCATTTCAAGCTACACAGTTTGTGATAGTTTCTTAGGTTTGTTCCAGGCAGAGGTTCCCAATTCGCCAAGGGAGACACCAGCCAGAGAATAATGGATGTGTCACTTTGTGTTCTCTCCTGCAAGGCTGATGGAACCTGGCAAACTTGACAATAAAATGCTGAGGGGCCCTCGGGAGAGGTGTAACTGGGCAGGTTAGGAAGCTGAGGGCGGCTTTCCTGGGAAATGTTGCTGGGGAAGAGGGATTCCTATTGCAGTATCCTAGGTAGAGGAAATGATGAGAGGAAGCATGATTTTGAGGACAGAGACCTAGAGTAGGTGGGCTGGCTCTCTTGGAGCCAAGCTTTTTTTTTTTTTTTTGGTTTTTTGAGACAGGGTTTTTCTGTGGCTTTGGAGCCTGCACTGGAACTAGCTCTTGTAGACCAGGCTGGTCTCGAACTCACAAAGATCCGCCTGCCTCTGCCTCCCGAGTGCTGTGATTAAAGGCGTGCACCACCACCGCCCGGCTAGCCAAGCTTCTTCAGGATAAGGAAGTCTCAGAAGCCCCTCCTGGATGGTTCAAGGAAAGGGCTACAATGTTCAAGGTCAGGCAGCTGTGGCTCTGCCTTTGCGGCCATCAGCTCCATCGTGGTGTCGCAGTGGGACTCAGTTGCCACTACCCTGTTCCCTACCCCAAAGGCATTGCTCAATGTATGTCAAACAATCACCAGCCTTTCCCATTCCTCTAAAGGAACCAGCAATCCTGGCCCCGCTCTGCTCATAGACCTGGGTTCTGGCCTAGGCCCAGCACGTTTCAGTGGAGCTGTGGGTCAGCATCTGTGAGTGTCACCTTCCTTCTCTGTCACCTGGGGCGTTCTGCACTGCCTGTCTATCTCAGGGTGTTTACTAGGATTAAGCATATTAATGCTTTTTGAAGTGTTCAGCAGACACATAGTAAACACTCAAAATTGTTAGCTGTGATTATTTATTATTAGTTTGGTAGGTTTCTCAGCAAATGCAAAGGCAGGGCTAAAAAGAAATAATTATAGAAAACATGAATAGCATAAAAATACCAGTTTGCAAAGTACAGGTTTTAGTTCAAGTACCTGGGCTGGCTCAGCCTGGCCCTCTCCCTGCTTGGGATTTGACACTGGGCTGCTTTGTAGGACTTCCACACTGGCCTCCTTGTCCTCTTGACGCTTCTCAGCCAGTTCAATCTCATCATTACAGCAACCCATTGGATAATAGAGCTGAATTTTGGGAGGAACTCTAGAGTCTTCTTTGATATAGGTAGATATGAATCTCTGTCTCTTTGACATCCGCCTACTGGCCAGATATGCTAATGGACATGCATCTAGGAAGTAGCCTCTCTTCTGCTCTCTTTTGGAGTAGAATCAGACAGGAATGATGAATTTGAAAAGGTTTGTGGTATGACAATGGGGTGGTTATGCTCTCAACCTGAGATCTAGGAGATAGATCTAGGAGATAGATCTAGGAGATCTTGAGACCTGGGAGACAGGCTTCTGGCCATGCTCGATGAGGGATTCTCTTGATTTAGATAGTTGAGGCAGTAAGACTCATTCATTGTGAGTGGCACTGTTTCCTGGAATTAGATCTTGGACTGTATAAAAAGAAGGAAGTGAGTTGAGGACAGCATTCATTACTATACACCCCCCTGCACGCAACCTGTGTTTCCTGACTATGGATGCCAGGTTGACCAGTTGCCTGAAGCTCCTGCAGTCATAACTTTCCCATCAAAATGGACTGTACCCTGGAATTATGAGCCAAATTAAACTATTCCTTAAATTGCTTTGCTGGGGCATTTTACCACAGCATCAGAAACATAATTAATACAGACTTAATGGAAGGAAATCTTAACTTGGAAAGCCCGTGGTCTAGGGTTATGCTTGGGCCATGTGGCACCATCATAGATTACTTGAGACATGGGATGTATCCTACAGAGTCTCTCTCTCTCTCT
The DNA here is from genome assembly GCA_028555095.1 of Dicrostonyx torquatus. Classification (NCBI taxonomy): domain Eukaryota; kingdom Metazoa; phylum Chordata; class Mammalia; order Rodentia; family Cricetidae; genus Dicrostonyx; species Dicrostonyx torquatus. The sequence goes on from JAQHUG010000126.1 coordinate 671,946, forward strand.
CTCTCTCTCTCTCTCTCTCTCTCTCTCTCTCTCTCTGTTTCTGCCTCTCTCTCTCTCTGTCTCTCTGTCTCTCTGTCTCTCTCTCTCTCTCTCTCTCTCTCTCTCTCTCTCTCATACTGTTATGCATCCACCGGTATTAGAGTCATGGTTAAGGGTATGTTCTGAGAAAAGATAACCGGACTGAGTAATTTCTAAATGCCCCAGACTTGATTATTCTTGACTTCATTTATGTTCTGTGCTGTGTACACAGATCTGCTGTTGTCACCAGACCTGATCCTGCACAGATCCTTTTCCTGCAGACCGCCAGCTACCTGGTCTTGACTTGTCATTCCCAGTTTGTCTTTCTGTCCAGAAACAGATGCTTAAGGCACCTGTTAATATGTGCATCAGCCCGTTATTTGCAGATGTACTACTTCAGAGAAATGTATCTACCAGACATTTGAAAAATAGCCTTTGTGTCAACCATGTGGCTGCCTGTCTTTCTCACTCCTGTAGATTTTTACATATCAGAACTCATTGCCCTCCAGGTCAGAGTGATGATCAGTCAGTTCTATTTTTGCTTTCCTACATGGCCACTTCCTGAAATATCTGTATGATATGCAGGTGTCTTGTTAGGACATACACAGAAGGCTTAGTCTGGGGCAGCAAGAAGGGACTCCAAGAAATGCTCAGCTCCTGTAGAGGAACATCTGCAGGCTCAGGCTCACTCCCTGTGTAGGAGGCAGGAGAATTATTTCCAGGGGTCTGGGGTTAGGGGTCATCAACCTGATTTACTCCCTGCACCTACCCCTCACCCATGTGTTGCTGAAGATGTGGTCCATTTGTGTAGGCCACCCTCTTGTTTCCCCAGGTCTGGGCTGCAGTTTTTGGCTTTCCTTTATGCTCCACCCACCTCTGTTCCTTCTGTCTTGTTTGGCTTCCTCTGCTGGGGCTGTTTGTTGAGTCAGCCCCTGCCTTCTGGCCCTTGCCAGGGACTTCACCCTGGCTCACACACTGTGATGTCATTCTCTACCTCGATCCCTTTGCAGAAGTGGGATTAAGGAACTGCATTGTTTTACAGGAAGTACCAATGTCCTGTAGCGCCAAGGGTTGGCCACTTTTCAGGTGGCTGGAAGAGCACAAAATGAGCAGTGTTGGGATGTATCTTCTGAGTCAAAGTTGCTGTTGGGGCCTACGGCTTTTAAAGCTGGCCCAGGGATTCCCTACTCCTTACCTCTTGGAGAATGAAAGGCTGGTGGTGGACACTCAGGGGCTTCCTTCTTCTCTACACTGGAGCCTGGCTGTCCTGGATGTTCTAGGGCATCTCTTGATTCTCTTTTCAGGACCCACTCTTCCATACTTTCCCACTGCCAGATTAATTTCCAACTCTCTCCAAGGCCTTTGGTCCTGCCCGTCTGTCGTCTCTCCTCGGGGCCCCATTCTCATTCTTGACTCAGTTTCCATCCAGGATTTTCTTTCATTTGTACCTTGTAGTTTTGTGTTCTATATCCATCCTGTGAACCTTAGGCATGGCAGGGTATTAGGGGGCATGTACGAAGGACCTTGGTGGACATGAGAAGTTTGCATGGTACTTGAGTGTGAAGGCATTATGATAAATGTGTGTGAATACTTAATAGACTAAGGAATTGCCTCCTTGCTTTCTTCACCTTGCATGGTGGTGTATCATGATGTTGCTGTCAACATCTTTCTTCTGCCCTACAATTGAACCCTCCTTGGCTGAAGCTAGTGGTTTTAGTTCAAATACTCAGAAGTTCCAGGGACCTGGTGCTTAGTTCTGAATAGTAGAAGTTTCTAGAGGACAAAGATGTGGTTTGAAAGTGAAATGTCCCCCAAATGTGTTTGAACAGTTGGTCTCCAACCAGCGGCATACTTTTGGGAATTTGCAAAATCTTGTGTATATAGTGTCCTGATGGACTCAGGGCCAAAAGGAGTGGGCTCTGAGGATTATACGTCTGCCCTGATTCTGGTCTAATTCCTATTTGGTAACATATGGGCAAACCTTGTCACAAATTTTTGATGCCATGGACTGACATACTCCAGTCACCATATTATTCCTGCCATGATTGACTATATTTCTTGAACTGTGAGCCAAATAAATCCTTCCTTCCCTAAGATGATTCTGTCAAGAATTCATCACAGTGACAAGGAAATTAACACAGCAAGCACTTCATCTGTTGGGTCTCAGTGGCTCCTTGCTGTTCGGGACTGAGCAATCCGCTGTGTCCCCTGTGATTTGCACCAAGTCCACTCTCTGATGGGCATTGACCATCAGTTGCCACACTCTCTGTTGTTCCGTGTGGTCTTCACTACACACAGCCCATGGTGTTTCCTGGGCCAACCTGGAACCCAGCCCTGTGATGTCAGAAGGAGATCTATAGTCGAATTAAAGGGGAGATATGGAGATGACGCTTGAGAGGCAGGACCTAGGAAAAAGGCTCCTGATTGGTGTGTGGTGGAGTGGGTGAGGGGCAGGGGTGGGATGAAGATTTTTGATCTAAGGGTAAGTGACCTTGTATGCATTATATGCATCTATCAGGATAGCAGGGCCTGTGTGTATGCATGCTTGAATATATGTGTGTGTTATGCGGGGGGGGGGGGAAGAAAGAGAGAGAGAGAGAGAGCACTTCCTGCATGCAGGTAAGCTAAAGGGCCCATGTTCCATCCATCCTGAATGCAGCAGTCTTATGCTGGCAGGTTAGAAGCCCCCTAGTTTATAGATTTTATTTTTGTTTCAAAGCCTTTTTTTTCCTTTTTTTCTTTTTTTTGGGTAAAACACTAACCTCAGCGAGGGAGAAAGAAGGAAGAAAAAGAAAAAAAAAAGCTGAGTTCAGCAGCTGCAGTTTGCTGTATTTTTCATCTTGCATCAGCAAGTTGGGACCACAAATAATCTGGTCTTCTATGCTCCAGTGCTGCTACTTAAGACTTTGCCCTCCCCAAAGGCAGCTAGCTCTCTCCCCAGAGCCAGCAATGCTTCGTTTCCCAGGATCCTGGCTTAGGCACCTGGAGGTGGGTGGACAGGATGGGGGGTCCAAGGCAGAAAAATAGCACAAAGAGGAGAAACTACTGGCCAGCCAAGGGGTTGGTAATTAATGTCTAAATGGTTTCTGGAATCAGCTAAACATTTCCTTTTAACCAGTTTCTCCAGCCTCACATCCTTTGTTAGTTCAGGAAAAATGTCATTTATAATAGATGTTGCCTTGATAAATTGCTCCTGAGAAGCACCGTGTTCTCATTAGTCTATATAATGAGAAGGATGCTTAGTGGTGGCATAGCTGCCCGGATGTTTGTCTGATTGGAAGATATTTGTTTATGCCGTTCATTTTAAAAGGCTTGACTGAAGGCCCAGGAGGAGGGGGCTGAGGGCTCAAGGGTTCTCAGAGCAGACTCCAGCCATACCTGGTTTTTTTTTTTTTTTTTTTTTGCTTCCTGCTACACCACACATGTTCCGGCCCAGGAGGACTCATTCTTTTCCCCAATGACTGAAGTGGAGCTCAAATTGTTTTCAAGGACTCACTGGATGCTCAGACACATCTCTTCTGAACCAGGATGCAGAATGCACTCCACTAATTCTCAAGCAGGCCATAGCCCTACCACTACACACGGGTTTCTTCTATGCTCTCTTTTCACTTGGCCCTTCTTCCTCCATCTCTTGCACAGGGATCTTGTCTGTCCAGTCAGGCACAGATGAGAATTCAACTTCATGATCTCTTTTTATTTCTCCTAGAAGTGAAGTACTTTATTAGATATGGTGGTGGTTTTCCCCTCAGTATGTCTTGTGGACATATGTGCCACAGCCACCAGGACACTAAGAGGCGCAGCAATGCTCTGGGGGTCTGTGGTATGTAAGCGCAGATGTTTGACCTCAGTACTCCATCACTGGCCCCTTTACTCTTCCGCTTGTTGGAGAATGGATACTTTAACTAGCCCCCTTTTCCCCATAGGGACGCATTGGCTTCTCTTCTGTAGGTCCCCAAGGTTCTTCTTCATGTTAAGAGTGGTGCTTAAGGATATGTGTTAATTCTTGTAGGCCGCTGGGGTCTCCTTTAGTGGATGGCTATTACCAGAGACAGCAGAGACACATTTCTAAGTCCTAACAGCCACCAGGCAGGATGGCAGGAAGGGGGAAAGACAAACTCAGTGCAGGGAGTGTTTCGGGCCTAAGCTGTCTTGGTGCCCAGGGACATGCAGCTCTGACACCCTTTGCTGTGCTGACAGCCTGTGAGTTTCTTTCTGAAGGGAAGCAGTGCTCTTAGATTGTTTGCTGCGTAGAGGGAAGCCCTTCATTCTTTCAGGTGTAGTCTCCATTGATCCATCCAGCCACCCACCAACTCGCTCACCCCCCAGCTACTCACTCACATCTCCACACCCACCCACCCATGCGCCTGTCTACCCATCTCTCCATTCATTCTTTCATCTCGCCCTCCCTCCACCCAACGGCAGATGAGTCACTACTGTGCGTCACATAGACGTTTAGGCCCTGAAGACTCAAATGTGGAGGAGGCGGGTTCTTTTCTGGAAGAATCCACTGTTTAAGTGAAACACGAACGACTCTGTGAAGCAGAGGCAGGAGGATCAGGAGTTTGAGGCCAGCCTTGGGTACATAGAAAAAAAAACATGTAAATTATGATAGATGATACATACAATCCATGACTGGAGTTTATGGAGCATATTCAGAGATAGATGAAGGTATTCAGGCTTTCTGGAAGAGACGGTGTGTGACCTGAATTTAGAATTTTTGAAACTGGCAGAGATCTTTAAGGAGGACATGGCTGGAGGAAGGTATTTTGGGCAAGTGGAATGTTAAAGGAGGTTTACGAAACAAGGTTGAGAAATAAATGTACCGTTGATGTTGCTACATGGCTCTCAGGTGGGAGAGAGGAGGAGGAGTTGAGGAAAGGTGAGGTGATGGAGGTTACTCCAGTTATGGTCCAGAGTCAGTGTGCTACATGGTGGGCTATAGAACTCCCGGGGTTTCTTCTTCATGGGGCTGCTACTGTCAATATACAGAGGGCTACTCACAAAAGCTGAGGCCAACATGCTAAGATTTAATCCCAGGTGCTCAGAGACAATCTCTGTTACTCTTCTCAGAATCCCCTAGCATCCTTTCATGGATATGGATGCTTAATCATAGGAGTATAAGTTCAGTATCCAAGGATGTCCCTTTTGTGACTGACAGAGAGGGGATGAACCAGGGAGACTTGGGTTCAAGCAGCTCTTAGCTCTTGTGTCATTTTGCCTTTCTGGTTGGTCTGAAGCTTAGGTGAAGTATGCATATCTGGATTTCCCTCCCCATGTAAGAACATGTCTGAACCTCTGTGGAGGGGTAGGGTTTGTATGGGATGCAAAAATGAAGAAACACATTCTGAGAAGGTTGAAGGAAGGATCAATGCTGGGAATAACTAGGTGGGCAAAGGCTCTGGAACTTTGAGTGGAGCCCCTCAAAGTCAGAAGACTAAAAGCTAGAATTTGCTATACAAGAAGAGAAGCATTAACTGGGTGAGGATACAGATCGTAGGGCAAATTACCCGTCCTAGGGAGACCATTTGAAAGGTCAGCCACCCGGAATCACCTGCTACCCCAACCAAAGAGAGATGGACTTGAACTGCGTTGCTCTGAAGCTGGAGGGAGGCAGGAACGGGGAGACAAAGAGGAAGAAACCTAACCTCACCCCACTAGCAAGAACCATATCAGCATTCAGAGAAAGTTGAAAGAAATCTTTCAGCTGGCTGGCTACCTAGCTCAAGGCTAACCACACTCTTAACACAATAATAAGTCAATCCTCACTGAATAATTAAATAGAGAGCCTTCATAAGTATTGACTTAATGTGACAGCAAGTCTATAGTGACTTGGGGTTTGCTTATGTAAACACAATCTCCTGTTCGGCTTACTTAGCAGTTCAATGAAATAGAACAGTCCTTCAATTAAAATCAAATGATGCATACATTTAATTCCTTTCTCCTCTTACCCAGTAATAATAGGTTTGGAACACAGGTGAAGGGATGGGGAAGAAGTGGAAAAACAAGGGTATGTTTTTGAAGGACACAAAGGACTGTCTCCAAAGTCAGCCTCGAAGAGAAAGGTGTGGCCTGAACGCTGGCTGTACCTGGGCATCCCCATGTGGAGACCCAAGTGGACTTGGGCTAGCCTTTGCCCCTCCTAGGTCCCGCTGACTCATTCCAAGAGAAGGTTCAGGTCCTCTGCCAGGGTTGGCATACAGGTCTTCTGCTGGTGGACGAGGCCTGATTGAGTGCTCCTGGTCAGCTGGGGTCCAGTGACTGTAACCACAGCCTCTTCTGGGCCAGTATTTCCCAAGGACACTTTCTTGGCTCACCTGGAGAAGAGATGGCGCGCCCTTCAGGCTGGATGAGGATGGAGGAAGGGGGCACCCAGTCATTTTCTGGCATGGCTCTGGAAGAGAACTATGTCCCTGTGGCTTCAGAATGCTGTAGGGTGGAAGTGAGGGGGCTGACACAAGTGGGCAAGCTATGGACAGCGCAGCAGGGAAAACCTACTGGTTTCAGAGTTTGGATATGAACTTAAGTCCCTGTTGCAGTGCTATGCAGTGAATTCTAGGAAACAGTGCTGCTGCTGCTAATTTTGGAGCACTGTTGTCAGGGTACCGTAATAGAGAGGCTAGTGAAGTGCTGTGTGGTACCTATTGGTCAGGGGTATTGTGAGTGGCGTGGAGGAACAGCAGTCCTACCCAGGTTAGTGGCAGCCATCACATCTATCCCCACACTAGCTAACCCTGGCAGGGTATCCACTATACCAGACTTTGTCTGGACACTTCCACACCCTCATCAGAGAGCCCACGTGAGCTAAGTGCCATTGCTACCTCCATTTAGCAGGTAAAGAAAATAAGGCCTCATTGAATGACCTGAGTAGGTCATTCAGACCCAGCTGAGCCAAGGTTCAAACCCAGTGGGTGGTCATGCCAGAGACTGGGTGCCATGACTGGATCCTTCGATGGAAGATCTCAAGGAGAAGAGGGAGGTTCATGGGCAGCTTCATGTCTGGAAATGTCTGGAAACCTTTCCTTGGTCAGCACCAACTCTCTCTCCAACGTGGCCCCTCTGGGGCTGCTTGAGAGTCAAGAGCTGGCCCTCTCTGACTCTTCATCTCAGGGTAGAATAGGCTGAATTTGCTGATATTCTCAGAATGGAGAACATTTTCTCTAAGAGAAGGCCTAGAAAAATTATTGTTTATAATAAGTCAGGATTCCCAAGGCTTTATTCAATTAAACTTCAAGATATAATTACAACTTCCAAGCAAGTTTATTAAAAGAGAACACAATGAACAGTGTCTTTTGAAATTTCCTTATAAGTTTCCTCAATTCTCAGCTTAACATTTTCCCTGTTTGTAACCGGGGGCATAAACCATGCTGGCTGCTGCTTTTTAATCCCTTAACATGATCACATATTTAAAATTTTAGATCCAGACATAACCCACATTCTTGTCATTTTTGATAGTGATGTATCTTCCCGCAGTGCTGGGAGCTTTCTGAGTAGCTCTTCCCTGATTAAACTGGCCAGAGAGTTCATGGTCCACACTGCCTTCTTGCAGAAGTCAGCTCAGTATCTACTTCTTGTTGAAGTGCTCCTGGCATCCACTTCTTTTGCATTGATTACAGACCTCTGGGGATTTGATTCTTGGCCTGTGATAATTTTGTTTTCCATGCTGGGCATAGAATCCAAGACCTTGCCTGTTCTAGATATGTGTTCTACCACTAAGCTGTATCTCCATGTGAACATCTTTTATTTAATAAAATTTGTTCGTTAATAATTTAATATGTGTGTGTGTGTGTGTGTGTGTGTGCATGCGCAGAGGCTGCTTGTTCATTTCACGGCTTCCCAGACCTGAAATAATCACACAGAAACTATATTAATTACAACACTGCTTGACCAATAGCTTGGGCTTCTTACGAATTAACTCTTACATCTTAAATTTCTATTACTTTATATTTTACCACGAGGCTCGTGGTTTACTGGTAAGGTTCTGGCTGGTGACTTACATCTTTCTCCTTCTGCTGCTACATGGTGTCTCCTTGACTCCACCCACTTTCCTCTTCTATCTGCTTGGAATTCCCCACCTTACTCTATTCTGCCCTGCCTTAGGCCAAAGTAGTTTTATTCATTAACCAATAAAAGCAACACATATACAGAAGGACTTCACACACACACTGCATCCTGGTTATCCTCCCTAACCCCATACCTTCTCTTATTTACCTCCCTTCTTAGCAAGTCCCCCTTCTCTATAAATGTCTTCCATATTCATGACTTTTGTTTTATTTTGTATATTGTAGAGTTTAGCCAGTGCTGTCTGTGTGAATACAGGTTTAGCACTATCGATCAGAGCCTGGTGGGCTCACCAAGGGGTCTACAAATGTATACTATGATCCCTTCTCCCAGAATCTGTTAGTTGTCACTTAAGGCTCTTACATAACACTCCCGTCCCTGTCCCCCACCCACTACAATGTTCCTTGGTCCTCAAGAGAATGGCACTTTAGTTTTATTTTGTTTCTGTGATAAATACTCTGAACCAAAGAAACTTGGGGAGGAAAGGGTTTATTTAACTTACACTTCCAGGTCACAATCCATCACTGAGTTCATTCAGGTCAGACACTTGAGATAAGAATCATAGAGGAATACCTCTTGCTAGTGTGCTCGCAGGCTTACTCAGCTAGCATTCTTATAAAACTCAGGCCTAACAGCTTAGGGATGGTACCATCCACAATAGATTGGGCTGTTCTAAGTCAGTCAATAATCAATGACTCACAGACATGGCCACAGGCCAATCTGATCTTGTCAATCTGTCAACTGAGTCTCCTGCAGGCTGTGCCCCATTGATAAGACTAACCAAAAAAGCATTAATATCTTGTTTAGGGCTGATTCCTCAATCATCCTTTAATATCAGCATCTTGTGCAGCTGTGGGTTTCTGCATTCATCTCCATTCACTGCGAAGAAAGCTTCTCTAATTAAGAGCAAGAGTAGCCTTTGACTGTGGGTACAAGCATACACATTTAGAAGGTAACTAGATGCTATGTCAGTCTAGCCAAGCAGCAGTAGATTCTTCTCTGGGGCCCGAAGCCTCTTCATAGTATTTTTGAACAGGTTTGCAGTATTTGTATAAATTTATATTTATTGATTTAGGGATGCTGAACTATCTCTGCATTTCTGGAGGGAAGCCAATTCAGTCATGGTGGGTGATCTTTTTGGAGGTGATCTAAGATTCAGTTTACAAGTATTTTATTGAGAATTTTTGCAACTGTGTTTATCATGGAGATTGTTGTGTACTTTTTTTCTTACCGTGTCTTTGTCTGGTTTTGGTATTGGGGTAATACTGGCTTCAGAAAAAAGAGTTTGGAAGAATTTCCCCCTTTTCTGTTTTTTGGAATAATTTGTAGTTCTTTTTCAGCAGTCTGGTGAAAATCTGCAGTGAATCAGTTTGTGAGCATCTTACAGAGGATTTTTGCATCTGTGTTAACCAGGGAGAAATCCTGGGGCCTTCCTGCTTTTGCTTTATTGTTGGTTACTTATCTGTTTGAATTCTTCATTTTATCTTGGTATGAGTTTGGTAGGTCAGATGCATCAAGAAATCCGTTCATTTTTTTTAATTTTCCAATTTAGTGAAATGTATGTTTTTAAGATATGCCTTGTGATTTTTCCGAATTTCATTGGTATGTGTTATGTCTCTCTCTTCATGTCAGTTTTATTAATTTAGGTGTTCCTCTTTTTCCTTTAGTTAATTTGGCTAACAGATTGTCAGTCTTGTTTATCTTTCCAAAGAGCCAGACCTTTGTTTCATTCATTCTTTATACTGTTTATGTAATTTCTATTTCATTAATTTTTGCTCTTATCTTGATTATTTTCACCCATTTACTACCTTTGGATTTTGTTTACTCTTGTTTTTCCAAGACCTTCCAGTGCATCATTAAATTTATTTATTTGAGATCATTTAGAAGTTTTGATATAGGCACTTAGCACTATAAACTTTTCTTTTAGGATGGCCTTCATTATGTCACATAGGCTTTTTGGTATGATGTGGTTTCATTTTCATTCAATTTTATGTTTATTTCCTTCTTGATTTTTTTCAGTGACTCAATTATCATTTAATAGGGTAGTTTGGGCCCCATGTGCTTATGTACTTGGTGAAGTTTTCTTGCTCTTGATATCCAGATTTATTCCATTGTGGTCAGACAGAATAGAGGAAGTTATTTCCGTTTTCTTATATTTGCTTTTTTAGTCTTTGTAAACTAATTAATTAATTAACTAACTTTTTTTCCATACCAATTCCAGTTTCCCTGTCTCCTCCCCTCCCCTTGACCCACCTTCCCTGCACCCCACCCCCCATCTGCTCTTCAGAGAGGGTAGGGCCTCCCCTGGGAAGTCATCTAAGTCTATCCCATGACCTTGTTGAGGCAGGACCAAGGTCTCCACCGCCCACTCCCTCCCAGGCAGAGTAACTTATCTCTCCATACAGAATAGGCTCCACAGAGTCAGTTCATGCATTAGGGTTAGATCCTGGTCCCACTTTCAGTGGCTCCCATATACTGCCCAAGCCACACTATTGTCACCTGCATTCACGGGGCCTAGTTTGGTCCTATGCAGGTTCTCCAGGTGTCAGTCTGGAGTTAGTGAGTCCCCACTAGCTTGGGTCAGCTGATTCTGTGGGTTTCCCCATCATGGTCTCCACCCCTTTGTTCATATTACTGCTCCTCCCTCACTGATGACAACTTATACTGGAGAGGATGTGGAGTAAGAGGAACACTCAGGCATTGCTGATGGGGGTGCAAACTTGTACAACCACTTTGGAAATCAGTATGGTATATTTTTTTTTAGAAAATTAAGATTCAATCTCAAGACACAGCAATATCACTTTTGTACATATACCCAATGGAAGCACACTTACTCCACAAGAACATGTGCTCAACTATGTTCATAACAGCATTATTTATAATAGCCAGAACCTGGAAACAACCTAGATGCCCTTCAACTGAAGAATGGATAAAGAAAATGTGGTACATTTACACAGTGGAGTACTACTCAGTGATAAAAAACCAATGACATCTTTATATTTGCAGGTAAATGGATGGAACTAGAAAAAACCATCCTGAGTGAGCTAATCCAGGCCCAGAAGGACAAATATAGTATGTGCTCACTCATAAGTGGAGATCAGACATAAAGCAAAGGATAACCATCCTACAGTCCACAACCCCACAGAAGCTAGGACTCTCATCCAGAAAGAGATGGAAGCTGATACCGAGATCTACAAATGACCATGGGGCCAAATTTCCCGGAGTACATTTTCTTGTATTTGTTAAGGCTTGCTTTGTGTCTGTTTTAGAGACTCTTCTACTGAGAGTACTACTGAGAGGAATGTGTATTACTTACTGTTTCGGTGGAATGTCTTGCAGATGCCCAATAAGTCCTTCTGATTATTGGTGCCATTTAATTCCAATGTTTTTCTATCTAAATTTTGTTTACATGACCTGTCTGTGGGTAAGATTGGGGTATTAAATCTCCCATGATTACTGTTTTGGGACAATTGTTGTTTTATATCTAGTAGAACTTGTTTTCTAAAATTGGGTGCTCTTGTGTTTGGTGCATATATGCTTAGAATTGATGTCCTCTTAATGAAGATTGCCTTGATGAGCATGAAGTGTCTTTCTTTATTTCCTTTGACCAGTTTCGGTTTGGGGACTATTTTCTAAGGTGTCAGAACAGCTCTGTTTGCTTGTTTCCTAGTCCAGTACTTGTAGCAGTCTTTCCCATCAATAACTTTATCCCAAGGTGATGTTTCCCTTAATGGTAAGGTATGCTTCTTGGAAGCAAAGATGGCTCTTGTCTTTTAATTCAGTTTCATAGTCTGTATTTTTTTTTTATTGGGGAGTTAAGACCATTAGTATTCAGACTTATTACTGAAAGGTGTATATTAATTTCTGTAGTTTTGATGGGTTTGTGATATTTTCTTAGCTTTAATGATGAATTGTTATGGTATTGTCTATTTTTCTGTATAGACTCTTGGATATATTTATCTTCCTCTTCGGTCTCGAGTGTTCTCTCCAGCATCCTCTCAAGAGTTGACTTAATGGTCATAAATTCCTTTAGTTTGTTTTCATCATGGAAAGTTTTTATTTCCCCTTTACTTATAAAAGATAGCTTTCCTGAGTTTACTATTCTCTGTTGGCAGTTATGATCTTTCAGAGCTTGGAATCTATCTTTCCTAGATTTTCAGGCTTTAAAGGTTTCTCTGAGTAATCAACTGTTATTCAGATGGGCTTGCCTTTGTATGTATGTGGCTTAGCATTTCTCCCTTGGAGCTTTCAATGTCCTTTCTTTATTCTGTGGTTTTTTATTTTTGTATTTTAATCATCGCCTGCTGTTGTGAATAAATATTCTCTCCGGGCCTGCCTATTTGGTGTTCTTTGGGCCTCTTATACCTTTATGAACATATTTTCCCCAAGATTTGGAAATTTTTATTTTATGCCTTTACTGAAGATATTTTCTCCAACTTTGACATGGGAGTCTTCTCCTTCTCTGCCCGTGGTTAACACATTTGGCCTGTTTTGGTGTCTCGCAGACCCTGCATCATCTGCTCGTGCATTAAAGTTTCATTTTTCCATTTTCTTTGCTTGAATGGTCCAGTTCCTCTAATTTGTCTTTAAGCCCAAATATTCTGTCTTCTGCACAATTCATTTGGCTGGCGAAACTGTCTGCTGAACTTTTACTGTACTAGAGGAGAGTTTCATTTCCAGTTTTATTTCAGGTTAATTTTCTTCTTTGGTATTTCTACTTCTTCACTGAATTCTGTTTTCCTATCCCGAATGAGCGTCCTTTTTTTCATTCAGATGTTTGTTTGTGTTTACTTGGGCTACAGTCAGTTTATTACTGTTCAGAGGTCTTTCTAGTGATGGTGTTTTCTTTAAACTCTCTGACCTCTTTGAACAGACTTATAATTATTCTGTGGAATTCTGTGTCTTGAATTTCTTTTTGGGGACCATGGCTATGGAACTGGTGTTTTCTTTTTCTTTACCTTTCTTTCTTTACTCCTCCTTCTCCTTATTCTTTTTGTATTGCTTATATTTGTTTTTCTGATGAGACCTGGACATCTGGAGTTAGGTTGTTCAACGTGTCTTGCTAAATGTTTAATGCAACTCAGAGAAGACTAGGTTAGAAGAGGCAGGTAAGGGTGTGGGAGTGTGTGTGTGTGTGTGTGTGTGTGTGTGTGTGTGTGTGTGTGCATGTGCTTTCCTGGGTTGCTCATAGCTGGTCAGTTGGGGGAGTGCTTTCTGTCCCTATCTGTGCCAGGCCAGTTTGCTTTGGGTCAGTCTCAGAGGACTCCAAACAGGGGATGACAACTGTGCACAGCTGATGAAGATGGTAGTGTACATTTGCGGGGGAGGGGAGCTGCTTGTCTGGGTTCCTGCTGGGTTGTGCTTCATGTGGTAGTTTTGCGGGAGCAGGCTTCTTGGATGGGGGGAGGGGTGAAGCTGCCTTAGATAGGCTTTACTTTGGTTGGAGCCTGCTCCTGAGCCAGGGGAAAGGTTACAGATGGTTGGGGCTGAGGTATCCAGTCTGGGTCCTGGGCGGGTTGGGTTGCGTGTGATAGTTTGTCAGGAGTGAGCTCCGAGGGCAGGATTTTTATAAAATTAATTAATTGATATGATTATGTTTTGATGTGTCTCTTTTGGGGACGTGGCTGGGGTCTGTGCACATGCGTAAATGTGGAAGCCAGAGGATAAGATGAGGTGTCATTGGAGGAAGGGTCTCTCATCTCTGTTGGGCTTGGCTGGCCGATGAACCTCAGGAATCCTCCTGTCATAAGCACTTGCCACCATGCTAGTATTTTATGTGGGTGCTGGGGGTTGGAAGCAGGTCCTCATGCTCATGAGACAAGCACTTCACCCACTGAGCCCTCTCCCTAGGCTTCTGCTTCACCTTTTCCTGGTGGTTTTGAGCTTGGCCAGAGAAAGCCGTTTAATAGCAGAGAGTGAAGCTAAGTAGTAGTCAATAATTAAAAAGTAAATTAACTAACAGAGACACAGCTAGGTTAAAAATAAAAGAAATTGATTGGCTTACAAAATAAAATATAGAAGCGATAGTGGTGTATCCTAGGAAGCAAAGAAGAAAGTCTTTCTCCCTTCCTCCCTCCCCGCCTTCCCTTCCCTTTTCCCTTTCTATCTCCTCTCATTGTTTTCTTTCTTCATTCAAATTGTTATGGAAATGTTCTTAATGTGACCCTAAGGCCACTACTGTGGAGTTGATATCTTTGTGCTCTAGTCTGGAAACCAGAAAGAAAATAATGTTCTTTCTTGCATCAGGAAAACCTTAGCACAGGATTCCTCTTTGGACCATAATGGTCAAGAGAAAGGGGTTTCACAGTTGATCCAGTCTGGGCCAGGTGTCCACCTGATCCCAGAGGTGGTGTCCATACAGTCTATCCTGAGCCTCAGTCTGTCTGTCATGGCAGGGAGGATGTGGCAGAATTCACGGTGGTGGCAGCATGTGGCAGAGAATTCTCTCATCATCAATGAAAGAGAAGCAGAGTGGCCAGAATTAGGGACCAGGCTAAAACCTTCAAAGCCCCACCTAGAGATGTCTGCTAGGTCCTTCCTGCTAAGGCTCCACAGTCCCCTTACAGGCACCAGTAGTTGTGGAACATACATACACACAAAGTGTTGGTCCACGGAGATACTTCAGATTCAAAATGCAGCACTCCTTAACAGATTTGATAAGGTGTTACAGCCTGGACCAAGACAGAATGTCACTGATAAAACACAGATCTGCATCCTTTCTTTTGGGTAACACCACACACAAAGTAGTTAGAAGAGCATGTTCATATAACTGTGTACTGTGTGTCTCTTTGGGTGTAGGAGTGTGGTGTGTGTGTGTATGTGTGTACATATATGTGTGTGTGCATGTATTCATGTGTGTACTCATGTATACAGAAGTGTGCATATTCTGCATGTAGCCACAAGTCTCCTAGGATTTTATTTCTTCCAGTGGGGTGTAAAGTAGGGGCATTAAAAGCTGAGGCCAGAAAGCGGGACCTGAAAGGACTCATAAGCTCAACTCTGCAGCCTGTTCAGATGGCCTCACTTCAGACTGGAGCCTGCCACCCCACCCTCTGGAGGCCTAGTGGAGAGGTTCCTAGCTTGGTTGCTGCAATTTTGAGTAGGGTGTGTTTGGGGTGGAGCCTAGAGAATTTGTATGTCCAAGATTTCTGGCCAATGACAGTGCAGATAGTCTGTGCCTGTTTACCACACTTGAAGAATTTCTTTGAGAAGTGCCCCACCCCACATCTGGGTGAGTGCTCCTATTTGGGTTGTCTTCTGCATCCCCAGCTCTGTTCTTTCTCTTTTTGCTGGGGCACCTGTGCTAACAGATAAAAATAAGAGGATTCCCAGTAAAAGTTGAATTCCAGATCAGAAAACTCTTTCTCTAGTACAAGGATGTCTGAGATGTATTATAATAATAGTAATAATTAAAAAAACCCACATTCATCTGAAATTCAAATGGAATGGGCATACAGCATCTAATACGGCCACCTTTTCATCAAATTAGGGTCAAGTGCCTCTCTCCTGCTGCTTCCTTGTGATTGAACAGGCCAGAGCTGTTAATGAAGCCTGCTCAAAGAGGACTTGTGATTTGGGGGCAATCCACCTGCTCCCCTGAACTCAGTGAAGAGGGATTGATTTGTGTCCATTTCAGTGTTCTTGCTGGCTCTCTGCTTCTTTCTCTCTGTTTATCTGTCTGTCTGTCTTTCCCGCTCACAATTTCTTTACCCCATCTCTTTTCTGTGTGTGCATGGGAGTGACTTAAAGGCAGAGATCTGTGATGTGGAAGACTTATCCAGCAAAGATCAACTCTTGGCAGCAGCACA
The DNA here is from genome assembly GCA_028555095.1 of Dicrostonyx torquatus. NCBI lineage: Eukaryota > Metazoa > Chordata > Mammalia > Rodentia > Cricetidae > Dicrostonyx > Dicrostonyx torquatus. The sequence continues at coordinate 687,830 of JAQHUG010000126.1, forward strand.
GAATCCTAGAGACCAACGACATCCCAGGGTAGAGGGGATGAGTGACATTTTGCCTGGAGGAGATGGATATCACCAGCTGGCACCCCACATATTATGGGTTAGGCTGGAGTGTTCATGGGGTTGGTTCTCATTGTGTTGGAGTTGTTGGAGTTTGTACAGGAATGGAAGGAAATTGACTCCACTTGGTCCCTTTAGCGGGTGGAAGGAGCCCGCTGCTATGGGTTTATCACAGATTGAGAGGCAGAGAAAAACTTGAGCAATCAAAGACCTCCTGGAGACTTGGACTTGGCAACCTCCTAAATGGCCCCATTTGTCCCCTTTGCTTGCCAGACTGTCATGATGCTGAGAGTGGTGACGATGACAGCAGAAGGCCTAGCTGCTTCCCTTCCCTTCTTTCCCCTCACCGACTGTTGGTCCAAACCCACATCCTCCCCTTCTCTTTACTCTGAACAGTTTCTTGTCTGGTGTCCTGGCACTAACCCCCAGACTTCTTTAAGAGCAGGAGGCTGGAGCCACATAGGACTGAGATGCTGTTTTTCCTGCCCATCACCCTGGGGCCTGGCCTTGGGGGTTCTGTGCACATTTCCCAGCTTCCAGGGCCTGTCCTCCAGACGTTACATTCTTCATGGCATGGAAAGGGAGAGTGGGCTCAGGGGGGCAGGGTCTCTTGGGACCCAGCAAGCTGTTTCTGGAGCCCTCCCTTCCCTTGGCACGCTCACATTATCCACCTCGATGCAGGATAAAGTGGTGTGTTTTCCTTCTCTGTGGGTCGTGAAAAGCTCTTTCTTGTTTGTACTTGCCAAACCCAGGCATAGTGCTGGGGACCAGACATCTGCATAGAGAAGGCAACGAAGATGATGATCCCTGTCTACGTTGGTGGCTGGCTGCTCTGTCCGGGACCTCTCACGGCTTTATCGAAGCTCTGGGCAGACAAAACTTTCTGTTTGTTAAGTGGGGACACTGAGTACCAGAGACACGCCAGTGAGCCCCAGGTCACATAATAGGGCAAGGGACTGAGCACAGCCGTGTGACAGATGGCTCTCAAAGCAGCTGGTCTGGCTTCCTCCTTACCAGCTCAGGAGCCCCTCTAGCCACGACTCTTAAATGTCTGTCCTCTTTTACCGTCTGTTCCCTGGCTTGCATCCTCACCCGCAAGTTTCCCGCAGAGCCTGGCTGATCTATGGTCTGCTAGGGAAAAGTTCTAGATCCCTCAAAGGACCGCTCTCCTCTTCTCTCATTTATGTTGCCATGCCTTCTCCAGTCTTTGAGCTGGTGACATTTTAAGAAGCTCCTTGGACTTCCAGGCCAGCTAAAAGATACACCAAGTTCCCAGTGCCATTTGATTTTGGAGTCAAACTTGTTATAGAGGAGGAGGCTTCTTTGGATGCTGCTGGTGACTGGAGTAGTCCAGGAGGTTCCAACAGCTATACGTCTAGCTGGAGCCCCCAGCTCAGTTTTGGGCAGATCATGTTATTTGTAAGGAAATAAGCAGAGAGTGACATTCCATCCAAGTCCTGTGCCCTAAGATAGGGGGGTGGGGAGCATGCTACCTTGACCATGTCATTGAGTTTCCCCTTTAATGTCGGATTGACTTGCTTATCATTATCATCTTGACTCTGTCAGTCAGCACTCCAGGGGAGATGCTCTAACCTAGGTGGAGCAAGGATGAGGGATATAGCTACCATCTCATGTTTAACAGGACCTTGGAGGATATGTATGAAGAAAGAAAGAGGGGGAGAGCCTAGGGCTTCCCATAGGACAGGGTATCCTGCACCATCTTAAGGAAGCAGGGGGAGGGCGGTGGGGGAGTGGGGGAGTGGGAGGGCCAGGAACAAGGGAGTAAATGTAAATTTTGCTTTTAACAATAAAAAATAAATAAATAAATAAAATAAAAAAGAAAGAAAGAAAGAAATTTGCCATGTTAGCAATGGGCATTCTCATTAGAGAGACTAAAGAAGGCAGTGCCAGTGAGTCTCTGTGCTGTTGAGTCCCCTGGTCCAGATTTTCTGTGTAGTTGCAGATAGAAAGAAAAGCCCTCTCTGGAGAAGGGTTGGGGGTGACTTTGGGGATGCCGGAAATGGGAGACAGATTCTATACATGCCCACGTGGATGCATGAATTTCATTGGCGGGGGCGGGGCGTCATACAGAACAACGTCATACAGAAGATGGTAACTAGTGATTGCTCAAAAATGCAGGATTCTGCAGGCTCTCCATTTCTGCCTTTGTCTTTTCCTGTTGCCTTGCTTCCTTCTGGAGCAGGGGGAAGATTTGACCAAAGTGGAACCTTTGAAAAACCTAGTGTTTGTCTGGTACCAAAGTACCAGGGACTAGGCAACTGAAGACCGATAGACCTTTGCTTATAGTTCTAAAAGCCACAAATCTGAAGTATCAGTGGGACCGTGCTTTCTCTGCACAGTCAGAGACCCAGATGAGCTCATAAATGAGTTCACATGGCCAGGATACTCCCTGTAGGAGGTGATGCTTGTCAAAGACATGATAGGGAAGGAGGGAGGAATCCTCTCCAGTTGAGGCGATAGAAACCTCTGTGGCCAGAGCACTAGGGTAAAAGGGAGAAAGATAGGGGCTAACCGTGGGTGTTAGACTTTGCTTTGCATCCAGTTCTGAGGCGGGGTTAGAGAACAGGCCCGGTCCTGCTCCTGGCTGAGTGTGGCAGCACTATGCACAGTAATGTGCAGAGTGTCACAGGAACTGACAGCAGCGAGCGATGGCGTGTTGGTCAGGAAAAGAAAATTTTACAAGGTGGGCTCTGCTTGGTGATCCTGGGAGGCAGGAGAGGGGCAGCCTGTTGGCCTTTGTTTTGACATGATGTGGAAGAGTCTAGGCAAGAACAAGGAGATGTCTCACCCTAAGGAGACTCTTCCTCCTTGTCCCTGAGTTCTGGTTCTTTAAGTTTCAGGTTAGGGTCACAATCATTGGATCCATTTTGGGTTGGGAAGAGCAATGTGTTCCAGGATTTGGGCAGCGTTCTCCAAGGCTCTGGCTGGCAGGAAGTGGAACCTAGTTCCCTGTCCTGGTCTTAGATGCTGTCTATCTACACACACACACACACACACACACACACACACACACACACACCCTTTTCCCTCTTCTCTGTTTTCTGACAGCAGGAACTAGTACACACACACACACACACACACACACACACACACACACACACACACACCCTTTTCCCTCTTCTCTGTTTTCTGACAGCAGGAACTAGTACACACACACACACACACACACACACACACACACACACACACACACACACCCTTTTCCCTCTTCTCTGTTTTCTGACAGCAGGAACTAGTTAGAGAGCGTTGCCAGTGTCTCTGAACTTTAGTTTTGCTCTTTTTTTTGAAACAAATCTCACAATACATTCCAGGTTGAAACTGGAACTCACTATGTAGCTCAGGTTGGTCTCAAACTTGTGATAATCTTCCTGCTTTTAGCACTCTAAGTGCTGGTGTTACAGATGCGTGGCTGGGGCATTTCTTAAATTGCACTGTGCCTGCCTCTGCCCATCTCCCTTCACTTTCTATTCCCTCCTCTCCTGGCTTCCTCAGGTTCTAGGATCTGCAGTGTGGAGCTTCTATGCCCCAGGCAGTGCGGAGGAGGCTGGAGCAGACTGCCAGACTAAACTGTTTCCTCCTTGGGTCTTTTCCTGACACCAGGTCCCGCCTGGCAGACTTCCACGCCAACTGTCGAGCCTCCTACCGGACACTCACCAGCTGCCCTGCGGACAACTACCAGGCGTGTCTGGGCTCCTACGCTGGCATGATTGGTAAGCTCTCCTTGTGTTTTCTGCGCTTTCAGTGCACCCCCTCACAACCTCACTGGGGTGGGGAGTGATGCAGCCCAGCCCAAGGTCGGTGAAAGAGACTCAAGGTACAACCTTGCCTGTGGCAGATTCAGAGTAGCATCCAGGGGAAAGCAGAGGGAGGCTACTCCTTATTAGGAGGGGGCTGTTTCTTTGTTACAAAGCTTTGGAAATTAAGCTACAGCCTTCTAGGCCCTGCTAATGAGTCAATGGGGACTCTTATATTGAAGCTTTCACTAAGTAGCTGATATTTCTTTCTTTCTTTCTTTTTTTTTAAAGATTTATTCATTTATTATGTATACAGTGTTCTGTCTGCATGTATACCTGAGGGGCAGAAGAGAACCAGATCTCATTATGGATGGTTGTGAGCCACCATGTGGTTGCTGGGAATTGAACTCAGGACCTCTGGAAGAATAGCCAGTGCTCTTCACCGTTGAGCCATCTCTCCATATTTCACAGACAAGGAAACTGATGCTTAGGAGAAACTGAGTTCCTTGACCAGGCTAACTTAGTTGGTAAATCCTAGCGCTGAGATCCAACCCAGGATGGGTGCCTTCATCTTTTGGATTCTAGAAGAATCACTCTGCATGTTTGTGAGGGAGAAAGCAAGGACCTGAAGGCTGGGCCTGAGCTGCTGGGGTCTTTTCTGCCCTCCTGATGGCACAGAGACTGGTCTTCTCTAGCCCTGCTGATTCTATGGTCACTAGGGGGTAATTGTGCTCAGAGTTAGGATTGTAAGTTGAGGTGCCTGTGTTTTGTTTGGTGTGAGGGAGGTGGGCAAGCGTGAACCTTTGTCCTTTTGTGCCTATGCATCTTCTTTTCATTCCCTTTTTCCCTCCCAGGGTTTGATATGACACCCAACTATGTGGACTCCAACCCCACTGGTATTGTGGTGTCCCCCTGGTGCAATTGTCGTGGTAGTGGGAACCAGGAGGAAGAGTGTGAGAAGTTCCTCAGGGACTTCACAGAGAACCCATGCCTCCGTAAGTCTGGGAAGACTTCCCCTTCCCCTTCTGTCCTCTAGCTGGAAAACACTCTTGCTACCTGGGAAGGAACCTAGAGCTTCTCTGGTCATTTTCCTCTCATCTTCTTGGGATGGCCAATGATACCTGTGGGGCTTCTGTACCGTATAGGAGTTCCTAGAGACCTGAAGTTTTGAGCTCGTGGAGATTCCATGCCAGAACTGTCCGTGGGCTGCCTGAGCCTACCATCAGAGTCTCTAAGCTCATGGGATGCCAAGACAGAATGATCTCCATTGGCTGTTCTGACAGCATCAGCCAGTTTCCTTTGGAGACTGAGTGTTCCCACGAGGACCACAGGCACCCTTTCCATGTAGTGGGTCTTTCCTCTTGGAATTGGTGACTTAAAAAAAAAATCTTTTAACTACTGGTCCAAAGGCTGCAGGGAGAAGTGGCCACAGTTAAATTTGGCCCGCCTTTGGTCTTTGCAGCCTGACATCCCTTGCCGATTATGCCACCAGCAAATTTCTTCCCTCTTCTTTCTCTCCTTTTTTCTTTCTGTTCTTCTTATCTATCTTTTTTTTCCTTCCCTTGCCTGGCATTGTGGATTCAGATTCCAGTGCCTGTCACTGAAGAATGTGTAACTAGATGGAGGTAAATTGGAGTCATCTGTGATCCCAGCACAGATGGCAGTTGTAGGCTACAGTTCTCTATGGTGTGAGTTCAGATACCCAAATCCTCCTGGACAAGGGAGGACTCAAGGTTTCTCAGAGGCCGTATCTCTTGAGGACAGCTCGGTAATAGCCAGTTGCAAGGTATGGGACATCTGGTGGTCTACTCTGACAGGTTCTCGGGCTCCCTAGAAGGACATAGACTGGTGAGGAGATTGCAGAGGAGAGAGCCTTGTCACACAGCATTGACGGTGACCAGAGTGGCATGTATCTGGACTGGAAGAGAGTGCACTCATCCCACAGATCTGAAGGCATTGGGGGCTTTCTTGCTTGAAAGTCATGGTGGTAGAACAGAGTGGTTAAAGGATACTGGCCAGCAGTTGGTGTTGGCATCCAGTTCAACTTGGATGTGAGTAGGTGTCATTGGGGTTATGGATATGGCTTTTATGGGTGGCCTAATACTGAGAATCCCATACTGTAGTAGATGCCTGTGGAAGGAGACTGTGATGATGAGGGGACAGGAACTAGAGAAGAAACCATGAGATGGCTAGGAGGTAGTCTGAGATGACATATAGTGGATGAGTTAGAAGATACCATAGGCTCCCAAGGTTCTGCTTTGGAGGACTTAGGTATAGAAGACATCTTCAAGACTGGCAATAAAGGGGAGAAAGCATTGTTGATGGTAGGAAGGTATGCACAGTCCACAATGAGACATCATGACTTTGGAGGTAGATATTTCTGTAGATATTTGTTGAGTTTTAGGAATAATTTTTTTTTCAAGACACCCAATTAGATTGCCCTGGTGGATTAGTGCTAGTTGGTGGTATGGGATAGGAAGGCCGTCCAGGAAAAGTCAGTGATGTGGGAAGGGAGAATGGCTGGGCTTGAGGTGGGAATCAGGTCGTGTCTGAGTTGGCAAAGGAGCTGAAAGAGCCTGTGCCCAGGAAGCCAGGGATGGGGCCTTCTGCAAGAGAGGTCTCCAGTGCTGGCCACCAAGAAGATGCTCCTGCCATCTTGGCCTGGCCAACTGTCTCTAAACTTCATGGCACCGCTCTCTGTTTCCTTGTAGCAATTCTCATCATGTTAATTTCTTTCCATTTTGATTTTTCTGTCTTTTCTAGCTTTTCTGTGCTATTTTCCTCTCCAATTGGGAGAACACATTATGTCTTAAAGTCAGACTCCAGTGTCCAACCATTTGTATCCAGCTGGTGGGCTGCTTTGGGAGAGCGGTTCTAGGAAGGAAGTTCATCAGGAATGATGGCAGCAGGCTCTGATCTTGCTATTTCTGTCTGCCCTCTCTCCAGGGAATGCCATTCAGGCCTTTGGCAATGGCACAGATGTGAACATGTCTCCTAAAGGCCCCTCATTCCCAGCTACCCAGGCTCCTCGGGTGGAGAAGGTTCCTTCATTGCCAGATGATCTCAGTGACAGCACCAGCCTGGGGACCAGTGTCATCACCACCTGCACATCTATCCAGGTGAGGGCTGTGCCTCTGAAGCTTGGGAACAGGAATTCGGCATAGCTCGAGAGCTCAGAATGCATCAGGGTCAAACATATGGGAATTCACTGAAATGAAACCACTGAAGGAACGCCAAAGTTTCTTTAAGATTAGGAATCCAAAGGTCAGGGAGTTGGGAAAGAACCCCTCTTCGTTCATGTAGGCATTTTCTTTGCAAATGTGAAAACACTAGCTACCTAATAACATTGAAGTAGACAGACTGGGGTACAAGAGAAATGTAATAGTTACCATACAGCTGCTGTCTGCTAATTATCAGGGAGCATGCTGGGATGCTCACTCATCTTGTTAAATTCACAATGACGTGACAGTGTTCTTTATTTTTTTTAAATTGTTTGTTTTATAAACCAATCCCAGTTTCCCCTCCCTCCTCTCTTCCCACTCCCCCCACCTTCCTTCCACCCCACCCCCCAATCTGCTTCTCAGAGAGAGTAAGGACTCCCTGGGGAGTCAACTAAGTCTGTCCCATCATCTTGTTGAGGGAGGACCAAAGTCCCCCCTGCCCGGGCCTATGCTGAGCAAGGTATCTCTCTGTAGAGAACGGACTCCACAAAGTCAATTCATGCACTAGGGTTAGATCCTGGTCCCACTACCACACACTGCCCATGCCCCACCATTGTCACCTGCTTTCACAGCCTAGTTTGGTCACGTGCAGGTTCCCCAGTTGTCAGTTCTGAGTCAGTGAGCTCCCACTAGTTCAGGTCAGCTCATTCTGTGGGTTTCCCCATCATGGTTTTGACCCCTTTGCTCATATTATCAGTCCTCCTTCTCTTTGATTGTACTCTGGGAACTCGGCCCAGTGCTTAGCTGTAGATCTCTGCATCTGCTTCCATCAGTTTCTGGACGAGGGTTCTATGATGTCAATTAAGATAGTCTTCAATCTGATCTCAGTGAAGGTCAGTTAAGGCATCCTCTCCACTATTGCTTAGATTCTTAGCTGGGGGAGGTGACAACATTCTCATTCAACATTCAGGAACCTGATCCGGAGGTCTTAGGTGACATATGTATGATCATGTGCTGATGGATGCTGGCATGAGATTTCAAACCTTCATCTGCCTCCAAGATTTACAGTGCTCATTGAATTGTCCATTCACCCCTGTGCTTGTCCATCCATCCATCCATCCATCCATGCAATATGGCTTACAGACTCTGTATGCTGTATCTTATATGAGCTTCTAGGGAAACATTGATGAATGAGATTGATATTGTTCTGGGTTGTGCAGTGTGCTGGTTAGATTTATGTCAACTTTACACAAACCGTAGTCAACTAAGAAGAGAAACCTCGATTGAGAAACTACCTCCCTAAGATCAGGCTGTGGGCCAGCCTATAGAGCATTTTCTAATTAGTGATTGATGGGGGAGGACCCAGACCATTGTGAATGGTGCCACTCCTGAGCTGGTGGTCCTGGTTTCTGTAAGAAGTCAGACAGAGCAAGCCATGGGGAGAATGCCAGTACACAACACTCCTCCATGGCTTCTGCACTAGTTCCTGCCTCCAGGTTCCTGGCCTGTTTGAGTTTCCTGTCCTGGCTTGATGTACTACAATGTGAAAATGTAAGCCAAATAAACCCTTTCCTCCCCAACTTGCTTTTGGTCATGGTGTTTCATGGTAGCAGTAGGAACCCTAACTAAGATATATGGTCTTTATGGCCTTGAAGGTCAAACAGTGATATCCTTCAGTGTAGCAGCTTATCTGCTAAAGAGGTAGACCCCAAGCAGGCCAGATACATATTCACTCACACACGCACACACCAATACAGTTGTAAATATAGACACACACACACACACTCACACCTAGAACAAAATATTTTGAAGAAAATTTAGTCCAGAATAGCAGAGGATAAACAGTGAGGCGTGTGGAGAATGCTTGGGCAGGACTTCTCAGAGACTGGCTGGACCCACTGCTGGGGTCTGGAGAGCATCAGCAGGGGCACAGACAACTAGAAGGTTTGGGAGGAGCTGAGATGGTGGGCAATGGGCTTCTCTGATCAGTAGAATGTAACATTCATAGCGCCAGGATGAGAACTTGAGTGGGTTCCTCCTGGCCACTCATCAATCACAGCTCTGTGCTGGTGACCCTCATAATTAGGGAAGACATTGTTCCTTCTGTACCTTGTACCTTGGGGGTTCATTATCAGTGACAATTGCCTTTAAATGCCTTCAGTTAAAGCATTAATTTCTTCATTAAGTAACCCTCCCCAGTTTGCGTGAAGGTACCCATGTCATCTTTGGCTGTCTCCTAATTACACTGGGTTTACCTGGTTTACTGCCAGGGGAGGGCTCAGGTTCCCGCTCTGTAGACAGCTGTCAGCTCAATTCCATACTAATGTGGTAGACAGTTAGGTTGATCTGAGTTGTGCCACCTCCTAGATGACCAGACTCAGGCACAATTTGCCCTTCTCATGCCTTACATAGCCCCAAAGGGTACCCTTGATCCCAAGCTTCTTGGGGACAGCTCACCTGTGAAGAAGCTACATTGGCAGAAGACTGCTATGCCTATATCCTCTCTGTGATCCCCTGTGGGCACAGAGAAGCTCAGTGCTGTGGTACGAGCCCTCACCCCAGACTCTTCAGTGCCTAACAACGCCAAATCTCATTCTTTCTTCTTAGGGAAATTCATTCTTTACATCTTGACTAGTCAGTTAATTATTGCTGTATGTGAGCCTGTTTGTGTACGATGTATATACACAGGTACTCATGCCATCACACATATGTAGATACCTGAGGACAGCTTTGTGGAGTCAATTCTATCCTCTCGCCACTGTGTGTGCTTCCGGCTCAAACTCAGACAGCCAGGTTTGCACAGTAAACGCCTTCACTGGCTATGTCCTCTCATGGGTCCACATTGTCTGTTCATGTTCTAAGATTTTTTT
>JAQHUG010000126.1:700917-718698 GCA_028555095.1 Dicrostonyx torquatus
TGCATCTTTGTGTGGTTTAGGTATCAGGGTAACTGTAGCTTCATAATGACCCTTGGCTACCCCACCTTAGGTAACTGTTTAGTTGAGTTTTTCGCTCAGATCTTAATTTTCTTAAGTCAATAGACTATCTTCAAACAATTTTATGTGTAACTCTGAAATACATTAATAAAACAAAGACTGGGCACCTTTGATGGGCATGAGACAAGGTCCTTGAATGCTGTGGGGCTGTCTGATTCTGATTTACCAGGATTCCATAGCTAGCAAGTCTTGAAATAGGGGGAGGAGGACATAGGACTAAGCCATGGGACCGCTGAGGGCAGACCAGGCTCCCCACACCCCATAATTAGGATAGAAAGTGGTGCTGGGTGTAGATAGATTCTTGGCAGTTCACAGGAAGGACAGATTTGGCATGGCGAGAATTAGAGTAGGGGAGGGTGCCAGGTGGGAGACTGTGAAGACAGTGCATCCTCCGAGATGAGATGATGTGTTCTCCCTGAAGTGGCTGCCCAGAGCATGGCTGGAGTGAGACTGTGCCTTGAGGAGGAGGAGCCCATCTTTGGGGATACAAGGCTGTACAGTCCATGGCCCTATGAAGAGAATTGTCACCTGGGGATACTGGTACTGTGGTCTTGAGCAGGTTCCTCCTGGGTTTGGCTATTTTTCTTTCTCCAGTCTGGATTATCACCACACTTTCTTGGCCTAGGTCTTGCTGTGACAGCTAGGTCATCACTCAGTTGACCAGATGCCCAGGATGATGGGTTGCCTATGGAATCCAAGGGATTATTGATAGTTCTGGCAGAGAACAGTGACTTCCTCATAATTCCTAGGACTTCCTAGGTGCCTAGGTTTTGGTAACAGAACTGTTGATTGCACATATCCTTTGTTCCTGCTGCCAAGTAGTTAAGTCAAGGTAGAGAATTCTGGAGCATTACCAAACTGGCTTTTCTTTCTCATCTCCTACCTCATCTGCAGAGCCCAGGTGCACACATCTGTTTGGGCAAGCACAGTTGCTAGAACCCTAACATTCGTGACAGGCAGCACCAATAAATCACAGCTCTCTCCTCCCCTGAGCTCGGATGAGGGCTCGTCATCTTTTTTTTTGCTTCACAGCTCTCCAGCAGCAATGGCAGATGATGCGCTGGCACCCAGCAGTCATTTTTCTCTGTGGCATTTACTCGTCTGTGCCTGCATGCACTTAGTAAAACATTATCTGAGTTGCCTTTGGAGCCAAACACTGCTCGGTGCAAGGAAAAGGCATGCTCTCTGTCTCTGGGGAGTTGTGAGGAGCATTGGGAGAGGTAGCTGGCCAGTGACCATGGAATGCTGCAAGCTGGGGATCAAAGTTTTCTTCAGAAGCCTGCAGGAGCCAGGATAAAAATGCGGAGCATTTCAGAGGAAGCAGGGGGTGCTTTGCGCTGCATGGGACCCAGCCGGTGAAGTCTATTTATGTACCTGGTGCTTAATGGTGCCAGCAGTAAATGACAACACTGGACAAAGCCCGGACCCAAACAACCTGCTAACCTGTAGTGCCTTCTTTCCCTAGGAGCAAGGGCTGAAGGCCAACAACTCCAAAGAGTTAAGCATGTGTTTCACAGAGGTGAGTAGGGGCATAATGGGGGGTGGGTACTTGCGGCTGGCCCACAGGAACTGTTGTTATTTAGGTGAGAGTTGAACTCAGAGCCCAAACTTCTGACCCTGCTTGGACCTGAGTGAGTACTCACTCTGTTGAGGTGGTGGAGGCTCCAGCCAGAGCCTGTGGGTGTCTCCTTGTGGATGACAAATAGCTGCTCTGAGCGGAGGCCCCTCCTACAGTCCCCTCTAAGACAAATGGGTTGGGTACTGCTTGGCTGTAGTTCTGTGATGGTTATGGAGCATGGGAGTAGAGAAGGACACGGAGTTTTGGTGGAGCCTCTTGCTCAGGACTGTAGGAGTGACTCCCAGGCCCAGGATAACAAAGGGTGGCACACGAGTCTGCCGAAGGGCGAGGGAGAAGCTCTGTCAGATGTACAGCAATGGGACTTTGTGGAGGAAGAGTATTTCCTTCCTCAGGAGTCAGGAGCAGGGAGCAGGCGACCTTCCCTTCTCCCTATCAATAATCCCTTATGAACCCTGAAGCCCCACCTGTTTGGAATCTTTTTTGTTTACTTGCTGCTTTTGAAATAAGATCTTTATCTTAGGGTCCTTACTGGCTTTGAACTCACTTTGTACTCAAGGCTACCCTTGAACTGAATGATTTTCCTACCCCCACCTACTGAATGCTGGGATTACAAGCTTGTTCCAGCAGGCCTGTTTTCCAATGTGGAGGTCTACAGGTCCATTTACTAAAGACTGCTACCCATGGCCTTGAGGCTTAGAAGTGACAGAGTCCACCATTTATTCCTGTTTTGCCCAGTTCCCTGGAGGCACAGTTCTAATCTCAGAGGGCGAGGGAAGCAAAAAAGGGGCTCTGGGCAGCGAGAGAGGTGGGGGCCTGGGAGACAGCCCCTACTGATGTTTTTTTTTTTGTTTTCTTTGTATGCGTCACCTCCTCTGCCATGGATCAGCTCACGACAAACATCAGTCCAGGGAGCAAAAAGGTGATCAAACTTTACTCAGGCTCCAGCAGGGCAAGACTGTCGGCTGCCTTGATGGCACTTCCACTTCTGATGTTGACCTTGGCTTTGTAGGCCTTTGGAACCCAGCACAAAAGTTCTTCAAGCAACCCAGATGTGACTCCCTCCTGACAAAATGGAAACACACACACACACACACGCACACACACACACACACACGCGCACACACACATACACACTCACACACACAACATACCCCTTGCAAAAAAAAAAAAAAGTTTTTTTTTCCTACATTGTCTCTGAACCTTTCTCCGTCCAACTTTCTTCTCTGGAGAAGTTTTTCTAAACCAAACAGACAAGTAGGCAGGCAGCCTGAAGCCTGCCCAGAGATCACCTGCAAGGGCCACCCAGCACCACCAAGGAGGGCTCAAGGCTCTGCGATGACTCTTTTCTCTTCACTGGTGTTTTCTCTCGGGACCATGTGACAGCCTGCTGTGGAAGGGACTTGGCTGTGCCTGGTGTGAACTGGAGAAAGGACAATTGCAGCTGTTTCTTGAGCTGCCTACTATGGGGACTGACCTGCCCAGGGACTAGCAGAGAGTGTCAGTCAGCAAGGAAGCAGGGCTGGCCGTAAGGACCTTGTCACCTCTTCCTCTTGGCTTCGAAGATGGAGATGGTTTGCTGCCACCCCAGCTCTTATGTGGCCTAGTGGGTCTGAGTCTGGAGTGGGAACTCCATGGCTGCTCCAGGCCAATTGTGCCTGTAGCGTAGATGGGGTTAGGAGCTGTTACAGGAGGAAGCTCCTCTGGGGAAGGAGCAGGCCTTGGTTGGGCACCAGCTCCAAGATGTTCCTTCCTCCTTCCTGCCAGGAATCTTGAAGTCAAAGAGAAACAATTCTCTGTTGGCTTTTTTTGGATTTTTTTTTGTGGGTCCATTTGGCGGATCTCCCTTGGGGAGAAGGGCTGTTGAGTGGGGGCTAGGGAGACCCTAGCTGGACATGTGTCCATAACATTCTGGTGGGGTCCCAAGCTTGCCCTTTCTCTCTTCTCATTTTTTCCATTTTCTCTTTCCTTATTTCTGAGGCATTCATCCACCATCTGTACATACTGGGCCTCCTTTCTCCACATGTGTGTATATCCATATACATATAGCCTGTGATTTCCTCTTTCTTTCATTTTTTTAAGAATCAAAACTATGGAAATAATACTCTACAGATGAGCGAAAATGTATTATTGTAAAGTTTATTTTTTTTAATAATGTCGTCTATGATGGGAAGAAAGGTACCAGGCCCCCTGAGCTCTGGTCCAGTTGGGCTGATGGGGCTGTGGCCGGGCACTCCCGATTGCATTCACTCTTAACCAAGCTCCAATAAATGTACTAGGAAGCGAGTTGCCTTCTGATTCACTCCTGTGACTTCGCCTATCCTTTGTTCTTGCCCAAGTACCATCTATCGAATGCTTACTTGAGGGTCTTGCTCGGCTGGCAGATGTTTGTATGTATTTGTATGTGTTTATTGGCATGTGTGCATGCACTGGTGTATCTAGTCCACATGTCCTGATGTGGTTGGTGGATGGAACTCACAAAGGAGATTTGTTTTTTAACTTGGTGGGTCTGAGATATGCGGAGTCTGTGGGATCTTCTCCCCTCCTGTGTCACCTTCCCAGTCAGCACTGATGTCTGTTGCTGTAAGACTAGAAGAAAACTGAGACAGAAGTGGGGTGGGAGAATTGAGAGAGATGCCTGGCATCAATCCTGGGTGATGCTTGTGTTTTTATGCAGCCTGGATGGCCCTGTCTACCTTATATATAATGGAGTGGTGTCTCCTTAGGCTTTCTGGTCTCCCTGAAGTGTGTGATTGGAACTTTAATCCTTGAGTCTCACTATAGAAAGAAGATGATTCTTAGTGTTTGGGGAGGGGGACAAAAGACCTTTTTAAAAATTTTCTCTATCCCATTCTTCCATCTTTCTCCATTTGCCACACAGACCCTACTAAGATACTAGGACTACATATACATACACATCACACACACACACACACACACACACACACACAAACACGCATGAGGTAGGCAGGATGGAGAGGGAAAGTCTGATCTACATCTTCAGGGTTGCCTGTGATCCTGCCTTGTCACCCTATTGAGTGATGTCATTTTTCAGTTTCTCTGTCCTGGTTCTGCTCAAATGACTCTTATTGATTGTACACATGTCAATAACATCTGATCACAATGGTGACATTGACATGCTATGCTCCAGCTTCAGCCTGGAGGAAGGACAGTGAGTCAGCCAGCCCTCTCCCCAGCCACCTCGGCCTTACTGAGCTGGCCGCTTGAGAACACATTATTCTTGTTATCAGCAAAGACTCTATAGGTTTGGAAGGGATTTCCTGGAAGGTTCTGGGAGGTGGGGGTTCACAGAATTGGAAGGGGATCCAAAGAAGTCTGGAGCAAAAAGTATAGAACATCTAAGGAACACTGGGGCCTAGACCTTGAGATGGAGGTTGGGGACAGACAAAGGCAAAGAAACAGTAGGACCAGGAACAGGCTGAGGGGACCCACAGAGAGCAATTTTCAGTTACTTTGCAATTATTTGGTAACCTGTGTGCTTACCATAGTCATCAGACATAATGACATTAGCTCCTGAACATTCCTCATCCAGGGAAAATGTCCATGTGCCAGGCTACAATCGCGCTTGTTCATTATTCCAAGACCTTGGCAAGTCTGAAGGCACATCTCAATGCTTTTCTACTTGCTGGGAGCATCTGCCATGGGTGGTTATGCTCAGATAAGAGCGTGGACGTCAGGTTCCTGTTGGCTCTTGCCTCTGCAGGCCTCCTGTCTTGCAGCAGGTACAGCAGGCCAGAAAGAAGGTCTGCGGAAGCCTGCAGTGGGGGTCTAAGGAGGTCCGTGTTCATGAGATCAATGTTCGGGACCTCGTGAGAGCAGTGCTGCTGGTCTCTCTCTGAACTTGGGCTCATTTTCAGAGCCAGGTCTCTGCCTTATGTTGAGACTAGTCACGGTGGCATTATCTTAGTTCCCGAGTCCTTAGTTTCCTGCATTTGCAAGGAAAAATAGAGCAGGTTTTCCAGGGATGGGCTTGAGCCTGATTTTACTGTTGTTTCCAGAAAACAAGCTTTGCCTGTTATCCTTAGGCCTGGGTGTGTCCAAAGGACCCTCCTGATACCAATAAGCCAGGATGGATCCTGTGTCCACCCTAGGCTCTTGCTAAGGATATCCCAGTCACTGAGATGCCTGCTGATTCCGGGAGCTCGTGGTTTGACTCACCACTTGCTGTAGCTTGACTTTGCTTCAAAGTTGCTTCTTCACGTGGCCATGTGTGTATGTATGCATGTATACCTTGGTCTCTAGTCATGGACTGCCAAATGCCCAAAGGAGACAGACTTTCCTTTGCTCTTGGAAGAGCGAAGTTTCAGGCTTATGTGCTGGCTGGAGAAATTCTTGGTCCAGACTTTCCTAATTTGTGGAGTGGATTTAAGTCAAGCAGTTCCCTACCAAGTGGATTAGGATGCCAGGGGATAAAACCACACACTCCATGTTAATACAGGTGAATCTATTCATGGCCTGTTTTCCACTGTTATGGGTCTCCTTGGGGGTTGATGTTCACTTTCTAAACCGATTAAAATTTTAAAGAAAAAGTCAAAGTAATTTGGAACCAAAAGTGACAAATAAGACAGGTGCTATTCTTTGTGGTTGGTCTCAGTAGTGAAAAGCTGTCTTTTGGTCACAGAGGGGAAATCTTGTCATCTTGTTCAACCTTGGGAGCCTTACCTGTGAATTTATATTAGACAAGCACTTGAGGCATCCTTCTCAACTTTAAATGAGCTCCGATGGAGAGGGTAAAGGCACAGAGATGGTCAGAGATGGACAGAAACCAACTCTCAGGCTGATGCTAAGTAGTCAGCTTGGTTTTCCTGACCAGTGTGTCTACTGCTCCTTGAGGCATTCCTCTGATATTCTGGACAAGGCCTGCATATCCAGTTTGCTGGGGGATGGCTTGATCTGAAAACCCAATCATACGACCATGAGCGTCTTCTATATTAAAACAGGTAAGTAAACAGAAAGACATTAGCAAGGGGCTGGGGAGATGGAGCATTGCTATAATGGCAGCCATACCTGCATACATAAGGACCCAAGTTCATATCCCCAGCACCCTGTGTATTGTGTTGTGAATTTATAACACATAGTTGAGGTTGGGAAGATAGTTGGATCCTTGAAGCTTGCTGGCCAGCCAGTTTGGCCAATCAGCCAGTGCCTGGTTTAGTGAGAGACTCTGTCTCAAAAGATAAGGTGGAATGTGATCAAGGAAGACACCACATTGACCTATAGCCTCCATACACATGTATACACATGTACATGCACCCAAATGCCCACGTAAACACACATACACCACACACATGCATACACATACACACAAATACCTAACAGAGCGCAAATGATGCAGAGCATCAACTCCTGAGAATGTCATTTACCGCATCCCATTCTTAGTGTAAAATAGGTTTTTTTTTGTACCTGCCCATGGCAGAAAAAGATAATCCTGCGTTTTGAAGGGATCATAACAGGATCATTGAAAACAGTGAGGATGTTTTGAAATGTGAACATCTAAGATATTACAAATGCTCATGTGTCCCTGTGCAAGATGCTGTTTTGAAATTGTGTAAAATCAGCCCTCCATCAGTTGAGACTCAGGTGGGTTGATGCCATGTTCCTATTGCAGACACTGAAATAAAGATGTTCCAATCTATCTCTGATATTGAAGAAGGTGAGTGGTAGGTCTCAGATTCAAATTCAGTGGCTAGTAGCAGACATAAGCCTCCCACCAGGCAGCCAGTTTGAATTGAACTGCTGTATAGATGACCTATTGTGCTGGCCCATAGCTGCCCAGGTAGGGACAGTCACTTCCCTGAACTTGTTGCTGCACCTTCTCTCCCCTTCAGCTTCCTCATCGTTTGTATGGCTAAGGGTACCAGACCACTGGCAGAGAGAGGTCTGAGTGTATCCTAAGGAGCCTGCAGGACAGTGGGGAGGGAGTTCTACAGACGGTTTCATAAAATCAAGCATGGTGTATATGTGAAAGAGAAGACAAGGGGAAGGGGGCTGCTACCCAGTGACAAAGGACCTTGGCTTGAGGCCTTGCTGGTGGTCAGGGGAGGATAGAGCTGGGTACCCCACAGCAGCATCACCTCAAATTTCCTGGAGTAGATGAATGTTTTTTGTTGGGAAACGGACTTTGTGGGAAGATGGACCTTTTAGGAAAGTGACCATCTGGGATCTTACTTTATTGACCTCACATTGTTCTTGCCTTGGGGGCCTTATGTTTAAGAGGAGAGAGGCCAAATTTGGGACTCAAAGTGATGTGATTTGTGTTCTAAATATGCCCCAACCAACTAGGATTTCATGTCCAGTATCCTTGAATTGTCTCATATAGGAAATGATGACAGCAAGCTGGCATTCTAGGAATGGTCAGAAATACATGGGCTATTCTGTGTGTGTGGCATATAGTGCCCACTAAGCCATGCACTCTCTCACCCAGGGGTCAATATACTGGGACTCTCTGATTCCCTCAGTGCCTGCCTTGATGCCCAGGCTCGTCTGCTTTGGATCACCTTTGGAGCTTCTCCCCTCTCTTCCTTCTACATCCTAAGATTTTCCTGAATTCCCTGGGATAGACAGGGTATGATTGTTACTCCACTCCAGGGTGCTGCTCTTAGAAACCCTGCCAAGCGGAGTTGGGAGGACAGAGAGAGTGGGGACATCAGAGAGCAGACATGCTTGTATTATTTGTAAATTACAGTTGAGCTGATCTGAGAGTCACCAGGGACAGTGGCTGCACAGCGTCTAAATGTCATGCTCTCTGGAGTCCTTTGATTGGCTGTGCCTTCTCCAAGTGTGAAGGCAGAGGACGTACTGCCAGGGCAAGTGCAGCAGTTCAGAACTGAGAACAGGAAGCATCGATTAGACACGGGGCTGAGCCGCTGGGAAGGTCAGCACCTATGTGAGGGTGACTGCCATGTCGTCCCTCTTTGGGCCCAAGGCAAGAACAGAGATGTCTCTACAAGACCACGTGCTTTCAGGAGCTCCCTGTGGGAAGGCAGCTTTCAGCTTCCAAATCCAGTTTCTGAGAACTTTTCCGTGTGCTTTTTCTCAAGTCTAGAAAGAAGGTAAGGTGTAAAGATACCAGAATATCAAAAGATATTTTGTCCTTTAGGAATCTAGGATGTTCTAGGTTTGATCTTGAGTTGACTCTTGCCATCTGTTGGCTAGTGACATCAACTAAATCAGTGAGCTTATGGGTCCCTTAATCATTTCTTTTTTTTATTATTTTTTTATTTTTTTGGTTTTTTGAGACAGGGTTTCTCTGTGGCTTTGGGGCCTGTCCTGGAACTAGCTCTTGTAGACCAGGCTGGCCTCAAACTCACAGAGACCCGCCTGCCTCTGCCTCCCAAAGTGCTGGGATTAAAGGCCTACGCCACCACCGCCCGACCCTTAATCATTTCTTTAGATAGTGATAAACATGTTAGCTTTTAAATTGTATTTTTAGTGTTTGTACTGGGGATTGAACCTAGGGACTAACGCAGGCTAGGCAGGCACCATATCTCTGGGTTATATTTAATTAAATTTATTTTGAACCAGTTTAGTGACTCGCTGTATTGCCTAGGTTGGCTCTGAGCTTTCAATCCACCTCAGCTTCCCAAGGACTGGGATTACTGGATTGTGTCAACAAGCTTGGCTAGCATTTTTTTTCCTCCTCTGTGGGCCTTGCTATCTGGTCAGCTCTGTTGCTGTAGCCCAACAGCTGTCACAGGCACTGTGTCAAAGACCAGACTAGGCCATGTGCCAATAAAACTTTATTTACAAAAACAGACACAGGCTCCCTTTGATCCATGGGCTGTAGCTTGCCAATCATATCTCAAGACATTTTCAGAGTACAATCTGTCAACCCAAAGGAGCTGGAGCACAGAGTGTCTGGTAGAAGGGAATGGCTGACAACCAACTGGGCTGAAATGACTCTGGGGAGGTGGAGGAAGGGAAGGAGTGGGTCAACTAGCGTGGAAAGGGATGTGAACGCACTGGCATGCTGGTGATGGAGAAAGTGCAGCCGGGGTGCAAGAGAAAAACCAACAAACAAAACAGGAGCATGAGGGCTGATTGCACACAGCACTGTGAGGTGGTGCCCTTGTGCTGGAACGTTGGTCCAGCTGGGTGGATGAGGCTAAAATCCAGCCACACACAACTCATCCATCTGTGCACCTGCTCTGGGCCTCATGATAGGAAGAGCACCATTTCCTAGTTTGCACAGAGGCTTCTGTATGTGCTGGCATAGGACCGAATGCCTACAGCAAGAGCAGCTGCCAGTTAGGGATTGGGGGGGGGAGCAGAATTGCATGCTCAGAGATGTCCGGGTGTGCCTGCAGGGCTCTCAGCAAGTCCCTTACACCTCCTCGACCCCACCTTCCTGGTCTGCAAAGGGAGAGAGCAGAGGGCATGCTTGCTTGCCAGGTTTCCTCCACAATAGGGCTCTGAATCTATGTCGCCAGCCGATTCAGAACTTGCTGGTCTATTGCAAAACAACTTGCAAGGAGACAAAATTCATCTTTCTTTCGGTAAACACTGACACTCTGCTTGGCTGTCTCAATTTTTATTCCACGAGTCTTGAGCTCTAGACAGCTGCCACAGTGCTCGCTGTAGGCAGAGGTGGCAATTACACACTTCACTCACTGGCCTCTTCTTCAGGATGGTTTGTGTAAGGAAGCCAATCCCGGGGTTTCCTGGAGATGAGAACCACCTGAGCCTTCTGAAGCTTCGTTCCCTGGGGGAATGCACACATGTGTCTCCACCTTAGCCTGTAAACTATGTAACGGTCAGAGGTCATAATGTCTCTCACCTGTGGCCCACTCAGAGCATGGCCAATTTCCCTTACACATCTCTGTAGGTAGGCATTTGCACAACCACTGAGGTCAGCCTGCGAGTGTGATTCGGGCTGATGGAGTACATGCAGCCAAGGGAGGCTTTCAGGAAAACACCCCTTTGCTTTGTCCTTTCCTTGCTCACAATCCAGAGAGGGTTGACAATTAAAGACAGAGCAGCTGCTTTCTTCCCATTCCATCTGAAAATCCGCATCTGGCCTGGTTGGCTGAACAGATCTCACGAGATGACACCTGCTGGCTCCGTCCATCCTTCACGTTTATCCACCAAGGAAGATGAAAGGACTTTTTGAGGGACCCCAGTGGCCTCAAATTACTCATAATTCTCAGTTTGTTAGGAAGCTGGCTGATGGCTAAGCCACTGCAGCAAGGGATCAGCACATGAAACCACCTTGGGACTTGTGTTCATAGCGACTGGGGGCTGCTGTACCGACTCTCTCTCCATTGGAGATTTGACCTCGTTGGCAGTTCAAAGTGGTCCAGGGGCACTGTTGGTTTACAACACTGATGACACCCTATTTGGCGCCTCAAACTTGCCTTTCTGTGTCTTACTGCATGGATCTGGGACAGGAACGAAAAGAACCCAGAGCAATCTGAGGAGTGTTGGCACATGTGGCCAGCCTTGTTAGGAAGTCTTGTTGTAAGAGGAAAGTTGGATATGAGCGAGCCCTGTGAGACTTATGTCTCTTTGGGTCTTAGCTGGAAGGACAGTAAGTCCGTATCCCCCTGGGGATTTGCATCACTGAAGATATGCCTTGCAATGGGCTCTACCCACAGAACAGGCCTAACAGCTTCCAGATACCTCTTAGGAAGGAGCCTAGGACTCAGGCCCTGGGCCTTTCTGCGTGGACCCCAGGATCTTCAACTTCAAAATAGAATTGGACAGTGGCACAGATCATAGGACCATCACTTTCTCTGCAGTCAGTATGATCAGTTGGTTGATTTTTGGCAGCATGACAGCTTGCTCCCAGGGACCCCCTGAACCAGTTCTCAGAGGGATCTTCAGGGTCTGCATGTCATTTGAAAGATGTTTGACGTGTAGGCCTTGGTAGCTGCCACTCTAGCAGCCTTCCCCTTTCCTCTGTCTTTCTGTATCTACGGTTGGCAGGCCAGGCTACCAAATGCTTAGACATTCCTTGTAAGGCTTAGCCCATAGGTGCAGGATTGTGGGTAAGCTATATGATCAAGTCTCCCATTTTTGCTGAGGCTCATTAGACAATCAGCTCATCACAGACTCAGAATGCAATGGTTCTCCTCCTGGAATCCCTCTTCTGTCTTGCTCCTGCAGACCTTTGTCTGCCTGGTTGTCTACAGCTCTCTTCTTTCCGCTGGAGGTGTTGCAATCAATGTTCTTAGGCCCTAGAGAAGTAGGGGGTTTTGTCCTTTAAGTTTCTGCTTCAGGTCAGACTCGTTCTTCCTCTTGGCTGGCTAGGGGAGCATCTACCTAAGACCAGCAGTGTTTTAACTCTCATTCAACAGCCTCTCTTGCTTTCTGCCCATTGTTCAGTCCTGCCTTTGGAAGGGAGTGGAGCCAAGAGCAGAGTCCCACCAGGCACACATCAGCAAGGCAGGCCACTTGCTTCACCCACATGCGTTCCCCAGTGATTGCTCCATGAATATATCCAGTATGCAGCCTCTTCACTGGGCAGCGTTTGCACCTGTGTGACGTCTGGGGCCAAACTTCACAGACTCAACTTGAATGAACTGGGGAGCTTTAAGGGAGGCCCACTAAAATGAATACAAATCTCTGGTGAGACCCAGCCCTCATGACATCCTGTGATGACCTCTCTGCTCTGGCTCCGGTGACCTTGCTGACCTCTTCTCTAGCCGTCTTCCCTGTGTGCTCTGCTCCAGCTGCTGTGGCTTTGGTACTGATTCCTGAACACGCTGGGGCACTCACCTCCTGGCCTTTGCTGTGACCATGCAATCCATCTAGTGTACTCTTCTAGTCATGAGAGTGACCCCCCTCACTTCCTGAAGGTCCCCCTCAGTGTCAGAGGGCTTCTCTGTCCAGAACACCTCTTTTTCTCTGTCTCAGGATTTCCTATTCCTAATGTTTCTCTAGAGTACTACCATGTATGTAGAGTACAACATGTACAGATCATGTGTGCATATGTGTTTATATGCAGACTGTGTATTCATATGTTTATACGCAGACTGTGTATGTATTTATACACAGATCATGTTTGCATATGTCTTTATATGAAGACCATGTGATTATACTCAGACCACGTATGCATCTGTGTTACACATACCACATATGCATATGTCTTTAGACGCAGATCGTGTATGAATATGTGTTTATATGCAGGCGCACGCTGCTTAATGTCAGGGTTGTGCTCTCAGAAATGTAGTGAGAGGCAGTTTCCTTGTGTGAATGTCACAGAATGCTGGCACTGACCCCTACACAGTCTCAGTCACTGGTAAGCATGACCTCTGACACAATCAAGAGGTACAGTTAATCGGAAGCTGTGGGAGGCTGTTGCTGAAGCAACAGGGCATGCTGATTTATGATCAACTTTTTTGTTTGATGATAAAATAACGATAAGAGGACAGCAAGCATATAAGCCAGCAACTGTTGTTCAGTCTCATTTATCACATTATACTCTGCGCACAATTGTATGTTTTGCATTTTTATATGACTCAGGGTACAATAGGTTTGTTTACACCTCAGCGACAAGCAGGAGCAATGCATTGCCCTCGGGCATCATGACAGCTATTATCATTAGGAGGTAGGACTATCTCAGCTCACTGGAGTCTCATGGTACCTCCATTAGCACATATGTAGTCCATCATTGACTAACACCACCAAATAATGCAAGACTCTGTTCTGTGTGTAAGCGTGAGTGCATGCATGTGTGTGTGCGTGCATGCGTGCGTGCGTGTGTGTGTGTGTGTGTGTGTGCGTGTGTCTTACCTTCTCCCACTAGAGTGTCAGTTCCAAGAGGGCATTCTTATTTTTTCTTCTAAGATCTATGCTTAGCTCCTGGGCCAGGAGTTCTTAGCAGAGAGAAAGGCTCCAGCTAATATGTGCTGCCTGACTGAGAGAGGGTAGGCATAGACAGTCAGGAATTGCAGCCTAGCATTCAGGTAGATGTTGAGAGGAGAAGGGACTCTGAACTAGCCATTTTTTTTTAGACTATTGAAACCAGTCCAGAGTTCTATCTCACCTCTGGCTAACACCAGGACTAAACTAGGACTGTGGATCTATTTCCATTTTCCCCTGCCCTGAAAAGCGGCTTTATCTTCATAGGTAGCTGCATGAAACCGTGCCATCTTGTAGAATATGATTAATGTGCTTAGCAAACTTTTCTTGCACATAGAAAAAGATGAACTTTTAAGTGTGGCCAGCAAAGCCCCATCGGTTTAGACTCAGAATAGGAATGAGGTTGGATCAGACCCTCCAGGGTGGGAGGACGTTTGCTGGTTCAAAACCTTGGATACCTGCTTGGCAAGGTCTGCTGAGTTCTGCGGCTGAGAGCCCACCTGACAACCAAGCTCTCAGCTAGCCTGTTGCCCTGCCCCATCCCTCTGACCTAGCCTCACCTTCCTACTTAAAAAACGAGAGAAAGCACCATGTTCCAGGCCACAAGCACATAGCCCAGAGCATTCTGAATCCCCAGATGCTGGTGGTGTGCTCACCTCGCATCCTAGTCATTTTACTTAGTAAACTTATGGGGAGGCTAGTGCTGTGCCTGGGCCTGGAAGGGTTAAATTGCCAGCTGAGGAAGAGGGAAACCGACTGGGTTCTATTTCCTAATGACCGTGGAAGGGGAACACTACGTCTTACTCGTTCGGGGTGTGTGATTGAGCAAGGCCATCAGCAGAGGGCCGAGGCACTTATTAGAAATCACCGGGCCATTCTAGCTTAGATCAACAGCTGCCTCTTGAAATGGAAAGGAAATAGACACGATCTCGGGCGGACGATCAGAATGAAAGATTCCAACATGCCGGGCGAGCAAACAAAACTTCATAAATAGACTCCTTGGGTGAACAGGCTCCTTGTAATAACGATGCCCCCCCCCGCCAGCAACTGATAATGGGACATACAGGGTGTCATTTTGGGGCCAAGGGTTGAGAGTCAGAGGCAAAGGGGTAAGACAAATCAGTCAAAGGAGATTTTGGGCTTCTCTCCATGTTTTGAAGATGAAGGGGTGCAACTGGGGCAGCAAGCTGCACATCTGTAGTTTTCTATAATCGTTTATAGTTATGCTCTTGACCGTGTTCAGTGTATGTGTGACACTGTGTTGTCCCCTACCTGGGAATCTAAAGGCACTGCCTCCTACAGCAGAAAAGGAAGCTCCATGGGGCTGAGAACCACAGGTCTTTTTAGCCTCCTGCGTGTCGGGTGTGCAGTGAGGGAACAATGGTGGGCGGTGTGTGGACTGGTGTGACTGTACACAGGCAAAAGCATCTCGGTGGCAACGATTAGAGAGCAGGTAGAACCCTTTAGTCCTTTGCAATCCTTTGAACCAAACTCTGAATGGCTTTGGGGAAAGCTGATTGGCTAACAAGTCAGAGGGAAGGCAGCTAGAAAATGACGGCATCACAGAACCCAGGCCCACTCCACCAGGCCATGAGCCCGCTGTTTGTAGCCTGAGGTGCCCATGATGACCATGACAAGGTCTGGCAGAGGCTGAGAGAACCCACCCAGCAGATGGATGTTGCTGTCTGTGTGCTTGTCCTTTAGGTGCAGCAGAGAGCGTGCTAGTCTGGTTCATCTTCCTCGACGGCCCTCTCTGCAGTTAGTGGAGGATTTTGCTAAGTCTCTTGACCTCAACTCCTTGAACATGAACTCAGAGAGAAATCAAGGGGAGAGTGGCTGGAAAGACAGAAGCATTCTTGGGGGCGGGGCCTGTCCATCTTCCCATCCCCCAGGAGCTCATTTTCCTCCCTGCACAAGGCAGACACCTTCTAATAAAACATGGATAGGAGCTGAGCAGTGGTGGCGCACACCTTTAATCCCAGCACTCGGGAGGCAGAGGCAGGTGGATCTCTGTGAGTTCGAGACCAGCCTGGTCTACAAGAGCTAGTTCCAGGACAGGCTCCAAAGCCACAGAGAAACCCTGTCTCAAAAAACCAAAATCAAACCAAAGCAAACAAACAAACAAAAAAAAAACCAAAAAACCGTAGATAGGATTGGGGATACCACATTCTCTTTCAGATGGGGTCCTTGGTGTGGTCCTTAGTGCTATTTGGAAGTGGCCACGCCTTTGAGGTGGGAACAGGCATGGATCCTGACAATTTCCCCGGTGAAGGAGCATTTATAGAAGTCTCAGGAAACCCCACTCCTTAGAGATGGACAAGACCTGCTGAGAGAGTTATCTTCCAGGAGCTCAAGAAAGAAAGATCCCGGTCACATATCTTTTGGCTGCCTTAGTTTCCTCATTTGTCAAGTAAGTGGTTTGGTACAAAGAGTTCCAGGAAACGTGAAATGCATGGAGGAGGATGAGAGCTGAGGGTGGTCAGCTTGCCACATAGATCAACTCAGTGTTTAAGTGACCTTAAAAATCTCAATTTGTTACCAGAGACATGAACTTTGAGGAGCTGCAATGGTAAATGAGCTAATATATGTGAGACACCTGCTGCAGGGCTGCTGCAGGACCTGCTGCAAAGCAGGCTCTTAACACAGCTTCCCTTCTGATTCCCTTCGGCATTCAATCTTTCTCTGCCCACTCCTCCGTTCTTCTCTTCAGTTGCTGAGTCAGTGCTGACCACTGGGAAGCCAAGCAAGGATTTATTAGCTGAACTCCCTCCATTGGTGTGTACCTGCAATCATCCCAGGTCCTACTCTTGGTCCTGCTGGGAGATGCTGTAAATCATGGTCATTTCCTAAAGGGTTGCACTGCATGAAAACCCATCCTGTAGGACACTTACCATTCCAGGTAGTGTCCCCTTCAATCTGATGTACATGGTGATGGACTTAGCATGGGAAAGGCCATCATCTTTGATGTCAGACCACCTTGGAGCAGACTGTATTTACTCTGTGTGCTTTGACGCTGAGAAACTCAAATTAAACGCTGGTTCTAGAACTATAATGCCTCATCCAATCTCTGGTCACACTTCATTTCAGCCACCTCCTTCCGTTCTCAAGGACTGAGAGAGGACCACTGCAGTGCCCTGGATGACCCAGGTTTGCTGCTGTTTTAACACAAGTTTTATGTCCTGTTTATCAACACAGAGAGAATTCTCTGTTTCTCAGTCTCTGTCTACTCTCTCTCTCTCTCTCTCTCTCTCTCTCTCTCTCTCTCTCTCTCTCTCTCACACACACACACACACACACACACACACACACACCTACCTTCAAGTTCCTTGAGGCTGGGTGGGGATTGTATCTTCCAACTTATTACCCATCATAAAACATGAAGTATCTGAAGTGTATGACAAACTTAAGAAATGCCTGCTGAATGAAGAGATGTCTGAGTGAACAGGCGATTAAGGAAAGCTTTCCTGAGCAATCCTCTCCTTTCTCTTCTGTGGGTTTTGATCTTTTTTGATCAGTGTAGTGCCCAGTGTGAAGGTGCATGTCTGCAATTCTAGCACTCAGGAGACTGAGGCAGGAGGATCAAGAGGCCATCCCGGGCTATGTAGCTACAGGTACCTACCTTCTATTATAAACACCACTTTAAAGCTTTTAGGAATGATGCAGGTGGGATGGTTAATCTTGCCAACTAGACAGGATTTAGAATTGCTGAAGAAGAAAACACCCATAAGTGTGTCTGTGAGGATTTCCAGACAGGTTCAGCAGAGGAGGGAAGGCCACCCTGAGTGTGGATAGCACCAACCACTGGACTGGGGTCTTAGAAAAAAAGTCTAAAGCGGAAAGTGACTACAGTGCCAGAATGTAGCTAGGCTTACTGATTGCAGACTCAGTATGACCAGATGCCTCCCACCCCAACAACATGCCTTCCTACCATGATGGGCTGCACCTTCCTGGGAACGGAAATGAACCATCCTCTTTATTTGACTTTTGTTAGCTATCTTAGCACAATACTAAGAAATGTAATTAAGCCAGTAGGGTTGTGACCTGCTACAGAAACAATAACTACATATCTATCTCCTACGCAAAACCTTCTTGGCAGCTTCCAGCCAGGAGGTCAATGGGGCTCAAGACATAAACTTTGGAATAAACAGAACTTACACCTTTGTGCTGTTCTCTTATTTAACGTTCATGAGAACCTGGTCGAGTCCTTCACCTCTCTGACCTTCAGTGGCCCTGCTTATTAAGTAGCAGTAATGATATTTTCTTCAGGCAGTGGAATATGATACAAAACCAGGTGAATATGGAAG
>JAQHUG010000126.1:724141-787799 GCA_028555095.1 Dicrostonyx torquatus
AGATTGGTTGGCTCCTAGGGCTGGACCTGCTCCTGGCTTCTGCTCATGGTGGAGCTTGTTTCCCCCAGCTTTCGCTGTGCTGTGCCAGGAGTCTTGTTCAACTCCACTCCTATGGAATTTGTTACCCAAGGTGGAGTTCTCTGCCTGGGGCAACTTTGGTTTATGTTACTGCCTTTGATCTGTTTCCGTAAATCCTAGTCTGGATTCCCTCCTGCAGAAGTCCCTGGGTTGGAGTTGGACCTGGAAAGGTTTCTGGCTCTAGTCTACTGCCTGGGAGGTTCTAGGCTAGGGTGCGCCTGAACCCGCAGAGGATCTGCTTACTTCCCCAGTGCTGGGACCTGCAGGGGATCCAGGTTCCTGCTTATTCCCTTTGATGTTCCAAACCGATGCCTGAGGTCTACTCTTTTGAGGTCCCAGACTTGTGCCTGGCTTCTCTGCGATCTCTGGTTCCTATCTATTCCCTCAGAGGACCCAGGTTCACGTGCGCTCAGGCTGGCAGAGGTCCTGGCTCTGGTCTAGTTCCTGGGAGGTCCTAGAATTTTGCCCAGACCCACTAGGCTTAGGTAGGCTTAGTTCTACTCCCTTGAAGGTCCCGGATCCACGTCCGGACCCTCAATCTTCTCTGGCTCTGGCTCACTCGTTCAGCGGTTATTCCCTGGTACCTGTTCTGGTGGAGATCGTTGGCTCTGGTTGTGGTCCCTGGGTCAGTCCTGATCTGCTTGTGACCCAGGATTGGGACTGCTTCTCGGCCTCTGCTCCTGGTTGCTCAGCCATTTTTTATGATGGAACAGAAT
Organism: Dicrostonyx torquatus; assembly: GCA_028555095.1. NCBI lineage: Eukaryota > Metazoa > Chordata > Mammalia > Rodentia > Cricetidae > Dicrostonyx > Dicrostonyx torquatus. The sequence goes on from JAQHUG010000126.1 coordinate 724,936, forward strand.
GTCTCCATCAGAGAGGAGTGCTGTGCACTGGCAGTCCTGCTCTCTGATGTAAATGTTAGCTCTTTGGAGCCGGGCTATTCCTCCAAGGCAACCTTGGGCATCTGGTTTTTGGATTACAGAATAAGAAGGTGCTGGCAAGCAATCTTCCTTGTTGACTTGGGGAGCAGTGTTGGGTAGATGCTGCGGACATGAGGGGGGTTTGAGTCTGGCTCTCCGTGTGTGGGAGGTGCTGAACTGACACAGCTGGTCTTGAATTTGGGGCCCTGGCTTTGGGCAAGACTGTTTCCCCTCCTTTGTGTTGCCAGCGTTGTCTATCAGCAGGAACCCTCACCTGGCACGTGGAGCCTGGCTCTGTCCTTACAGTAGAGGCTTCTGATAGGATGCAGAAGCAGCAAAGGTAATGGTGGCATTCAAGCCAGGTCTGAATAGGGAAGACTGAGGAGCCACGTGCAGGTGGGGATGCTCTGCTTTCAAAGTACGGTTTCCGGTCTGATCTCATCTCATCCATACAGGGATGATGGCAGACTGACTTGGCAGGGGTTTTCAGCTGGATTTTATGGGAGATGGTTGAGGGCCAGAGAGGCTGAAAAACAGTAGGGAGGCTTTTTCTTTTTTTCACACAGACAGTGGTGGAGCTGGGACAGGAGCTGCAGCCTGGGGCCTGGTTAGCGCTCTCTAGCCTGCATCTGGAGAAACGTTACAAAGGGTTACGTGGAGCAGATGGCACCTCTCTGAGGCTGGCTTTTAAGATGGTCAGTACCTGACCCCAACTGGTCCAGACTGCAGGAGCTGAAAGGGCCTTATTTTCTGGTGAGGGCACTTTTGTCCTTGGTAGATATGGTCTGCTGGCTCCAGGGGAAGACTGGGAGTCAACTTTGAAGGCTTTGGTTTGTTTGTAAGGTTGGGTTCAAGGCCAAAGACTCCAACAGGCAGGCTTGGAAAAACAGAAGTGGTGGGACGAGAGTGCATGTAGGGAGGAGAGACTGACCTCAGCCTTTGAAGCCTGAGCAGGTCCACACCCAGGTCCCATTCGGGTGTAATATATATATATATATATGTATATATATATATATATATATATATATATATATATGTATGCACCAATGTCGTTTATCAGCCTTCAAAATGTGAATCTCAGTATAAAATTAAACCCATACTCAAGAGCTTTTAGAGCATAGCCTATTTATTCTGCGTCTCTTTATGATCACTCCACCAGTTTATTATCTGGGCTGTAAGTCACTCTGCATGGCTGAGAGCTGGCCGCTCACCCTCCTTAGGAGGAAGGCATCCTTTGCTGCATGGATGGAGGAAGTCTCAGCCTCCTGGAACTCGGTGACAAAGGGGATCTGGAAGATGGTTCCGAGTCCAGGAGACATGTGGGCACACTGTATGCTGGGAGCGACCTGCCTGTCACCCTTCCTCAAGACCTTGGTGGCCATCTTCCTTCTGGTCCTTTGGGAATCCCTTTTGACCTGAGGTACAGGGAAATAGTTATTTATTCAGAATCTTTTATCCACAGCCTATGTGCTGACCCCTGTAGGCCCCATGGCAATGCTTCCTTGAAAGTACCTAAGGAGGCTGGGTATGATGGAGTGCACCTATAATTGCAGCACCCAGGAAACAGGCAGGATGATCGCATGTTGGAATATAGCTTGCTATACATAGTAAATTTAAAGCCAGTATGGGCTTTTCCTCTTAGTGTTTGTGAGTCTTACCCATAAACCCCACCGCCAGCCATTTCCACCTCCCCCCCCATCCAGAGACTGAAGTGGCATAGAGAAGCCCCTCCCGGAAGACCTCTGAACCCTGACCTGCTTTCCTTTCCATTGGGTTGGCAGGCTGAAGTTTCAAATATCATAGATCTAGGGAGCAAAATTCTTGCCTGTTTCTTGGCCTAACACAGGAACTTTACTGTGGTCTCCTTCTAGACAGAGCGGGCCCGAGGGGCTGTTTCTTCCACTTTTGCTGGGGAGCATTTGTGCTAATTACCCGCCGCCTCTGTTACATAACCAGGCCGTTGTCAGCAGCTTTCTAGCGGGACCTGACGTGAAGTTGGGGTTTGCTGTTCAGCAAGCATTTCTGATGAACGCTCTGGAAAGTTCTTGATGCTGTGATTGCGTTTCTTCTCTGCGGGGTGTCCGGGGTTTGGGGGTACTAATTCACACTGCAGAAACCTTTGCGGTGTCCTCAGATACCCTGTGAGCGTGCTCCTCCTGGGAAGAGGATGCATCAGGATCTCCCCTCCCCCAAGTCATCTGCAGAGGCAGGGACTCTACACATCTGGAGTGGGGATCATGTGTTGGCAAGGGGCAGAGTATACACACTATCAAGTACCTGTCCCCGTCCGTAACAAATGTCCCTGACACCTGAGCCCAGCTGCAGACTTTTTTGCGAGACATAATGCTCAAGCTTGGAACTCTATTAACTGAACTATCATTAGTGGCAACGATGGCAGGAGCTATTAATTCAGTGCTTTTTAGGCACCAAATAGCAGGCCAGGCATTTAATGCACGTTATCTTATTTAATTGTATAAACAGTGCTGAGGGTTTTTATTATTCTATGAATTGTATAGGCATGGAAACTGAGGTTGAGATGTGTTTAATATTGTCGGGTGACTTCTCTTAGGGGAGATGTGAACAGATATCTATTTACTCTGGATAGGGCACACAGAAAAGACTAAAGCAACAATTCCACCCACATCTAGCTTGGTGAACGATTGGGTTTAATTGGGCTTCCTTACAGGAACATGGGTGATTTAAGACAGCTATGTCACCCAAGAGGAATGCATTTCCCTCCTCGGCAATCATTAGCTATCTGTATATCCAGGGATGTGGGACCATCACATCATCTCATGAACCGTCCTCTCTGTTTCCTCGGTGGGAGGTTAGTGGGCCCAGTCTTGTGAGGATCCCATGAAAATAACCATAGCTGTTCGGATTGTAAGTCAGTCATGGCCATGTCATACCTGAGGACAGAGTTCCTTAGGAAACACCATGTCCAAGGTCACCTAATTGTAGCAAGTGTGCATGATGTGGTGGAAGGGGAAGATGTACAACCAGGGCCTTCTCATCTGTTTGGTCGCTTGTTCCGTTTTTACAAACACATTACCATGTATCTCCTACGTGTTGTCATTAGAATACAAATGAAGCCTTTGTCTAGGGAAGCTCTGAGTTTAATGGAGGAGGCCTTCTTTGCAATGTGGACAGAATACAGAGAGATGGATCCAGTGCACTGCATGGGGTGCTCCAAGGAGGTGTTGTATTAGGGTCCACTGGAGAAAGAAGCAACAGCAAGCATAGAAGAAACAGAACTTATTATATGGAATAAGGTCATGTGGCTACGGGAGCTCAGTCTCACGGTCTGCCATCTGGCAGCTGGACAATCAGGAAATCCTGTGGTGTAATCGTAATGCAAGTCCAAAGGCCTGAAATCCAGGAGTCTTCATAGTGTGTCTGAGCTCATGACCAGGAGCCTCGATGGCTCAGTTCCAGACATGCAGCATGCATGTCATTCGACATACATTCAACCTTCTTCTACCTTTCCAGTCTTTGACGCTCCTCAATGGGGCGTATGATGCCGACTCGTATTGAAAAGGGCAGAATACTCCTTTATTGGCTTAAAAACTAAGGCCTTTTGGAGACACCCTCACAGAAATAGTCAGATGATGGCTGGGTGCCCTGTAGCCCAGTCAAGTTGCGATATAAAAATAATCATTCCGTTGGCTGAATGTCAGTGAATTTTGGTGCAAGGAAAGGCTCAAGTGGCTTCCCGAGTTTTGTTAAGTGCTGGATATGAAGCTGGGCCAAGAAGCAGGAGATGCCTGACAGAGGTGGCATCTCAGCAGAAGGACCAGGTACAAGTGATGAGCAACTGTGCAGACAGCCGAGAGCAGCTGCCGCCCTTGGTGTGCTGCTAGCATCTCATGGTTCCTGAGCCAACAGGAAGCTCATATGCCAGGGGGAAGATCCTGTCAGAAGGGAGCCATGGTCTAAACGCAAAGACAAGGAAAAAATTCACGAGCTGCAATGCTGTGGTGAGTCTCACCTCTGCAGTTCATCAACACCCCTCTCTCTAACCTTTAGGACTCAAAGCCTGTTTTGATATCATAGTCCTTCAACATCAGTACTACGTGGTTCCACTCCCTAAACTGGGGTTTGAATATATGTCTCCTAAGTTTCATATGTTGACACATAGTCTCAAAAGCAATGATCTAAAAGGTGAGGTCTCTTGGAGGTGACTCGTTCAGGGGGGGTCTGAAACTCATGCTTTTATGCGTTCTCTTTCCATGTGAAGCGCTATTACGAAGTTCGAGCCCCTGCCAGATTTGCAATCTTTTGGCAGCTTTCCAGCATCTATACTAAGTAACTATATATTTGTTGTTTATAAATTACAGTCTGTGATATTTTGTTATAGTGCTGAATAGACTAGCATTAAGTGTTCTGCTACTATGACAGAGTGCTATAGATAGGGTAAATTATAACAGAAGTTTATTTCTCTCACAGGTGCCCACTCCTCTCAGAGTTAGGCAAAAATATTTTAAAGCTTGTGTTGAAAAGTAATCCGGAAATACATGTGAAACGTATTTGCAAAAAAGACAGAAGAACATGCAGAGACTCGTCCTATGGGACAAGAAAGCACTGTGCTACGTAGCATCAGCATAGACAGCTAGGTAGGCTTATGGGGGAGAAGAGCAGAACCAAGACGAATCCAGTTTATTTGTAAGAAAGTAGTGGTTTGGATGATGTCTTCTATCAGCGTGACAAATGTAGGGGGTGGGTGGGGGGTGATGGTGGGTGGGAGCGTGTGTCCGTGCATGCATATCTGTGTGTGGGGGTGGGTGGGTGGATGATGGTGGGTGGGAGCGCGTGTCCATGCATGCATGCATGTCTCTGTGTGTGTGGGGTGGGGGATTGATGGTGGATGGTAGCGCGTGTCCGTGCATGTCTGTCTCTGTGTGTGTGGAAGCCAGAGGTCATTTCTCAGTGTCTTTATAGACTGCTCACTACCTTGTCTTTTGAGACAGGATCTCTTCCTGAACCTGGAGTTTGTAGATCTGGCTAGGATGGCTGGTCAATGAATTCTTGGGGTCTACCTGAACCTACTCCTCCCTGCTCCCCAGGGCAGAGGGTACAGTTGCTGTACTTGTGCCTGTGGGTACTAGGGTAAAAGTAACCTGAGAACACTTGGAGTCACTATGGATAGTGATGGGCTTTGTAAGTATGGTGTAAAATCTAGTAACCATAGAAATGATGGCTGCATTTGAATAGATGTATATATATTAAATATTCTGCATATTTGAGGTACCATATTCGGTCAAAAGGCATTTGACAATGTGAGGAAAAAGTATTTGCAATTCATATCACAAAGCACTAATCCCTTTAGTATAAAAAGATTGAGAAATTGAGAAGATCCATAACCCAATGGAAAATGGTCAGAGGACACGAACATTGAAATCAAAAAGAAAGAAATGCAAATGACCTTCACCATGAATAGGCAAGTAGCCCATTCACGATGAGAGGAATGCAAATCAGAACGACACCAAGAGATGCCATTTCTTGCCTCTCCAGTGGGCAAAGCCCCCAGCTCCTGACAAACTGCAATGCTGGTGAAGTTGTGGGGGAGCCTGAGTCTCCCCTATTGCAGAGTGTACAATCGGAGACCTCCATGTCGCCAGGGTGTCTGCCCTCGGGTCTCGTTGCTGAGGATCCATTCTATAGTGTCCACCTGCTCTGGGTGAAGTCCCGTATATACAAAGTCATTGCATAACACAGACGACTGGAGGTTCCTGTCAACAGGAGCTAGAGGAACTGGGAAAATTCTGCGGAGGCGGGAAAGGAAGAGAAGTTCCAGAGTATTCTGTTAGATGAGACAACCGAGTACAGCATGTAAATTACATCACTGATTTTGTAAAATAAAAGGAGGAAATAGGCCTTTGTGCTTATATTTTCGGAAGGAGACCCCGGAGAGATGGCTTTGAGTTCAGACCCGAAGCACCTGTGGAAGACTCTGGGCGTTGACATGTCCTGTAATCCCAGCACTGTGGAAGGGTAGAGATGGGAGAATGGCGAGGGTTTGCTTACTGCCCTGCTCCAGGTTTGGTTGGAGTCCTTGTCTCAAGGGAATAAGGAAGAAAGGGATGTATTAGGACACTTGATGTCTTCCCCTGACCTCCACACTTGTACCTTGTTGAAATTAATCCAGAGTCCCAGTGCCCAGTGGTCCCATAAACTTGCATTTTCTCAGGGGTACCAGCTGACTGAGGCACAGAAAATAATGAGAAATCACTGAGTTTCATTCCTTGAGGCCCATGAGGCCATAAGGAACCAGATAGAAGGAATTCCCCCGAGCGTCATGATCCTTCTACTTGTGTCCTACATCCCAGGCTGATGTGTGAACATCTGGGAGCTTTCTCTTGCTGTGACAAAAGACGTGCCAAAAATCATATCATGAGGAGATATGATTCATGGTTCACGGTATCTGAGGTTTCTGTTTCTGTTTGGGGCCTGTGGTGAGGCGGACTGTCACGGCTGTCAAGGGGTGGGCAGCAGAGAAAAACTGACTACCTCACGGAGACCTGGAAATAAAGGCAGAATTAAGGCTTAGAGTCCTGATATCCCTCTCAAGGACACGCCTCCCATGGCCTAACTTCCTCCCACTGGAAGCCACCTCCGACAGGTTCCACTACCTCCACACAATGCCTTCAGCCGAGGAAAAAGTCTTTAACACGAGAAACTGGGGAACCTTCCAGATACAGCTATAGTAACATCCTACTCCTCCCCGTAGACCTCCATCAGCACCAGCTATGGGCTGGGCTCCATCTGCAGAGCACACGATGCTTGTGGGATGGTTGTCTCCAGCAAGCCAGAGTATGCTGTGGGGTTTTAATCTTCCTCAGTTGACAGGATGAGAAGAAGAGCCGGTGCATTTTGTGTTTGCTGTGTAATGGTATTAATGCCCTGATTACCTTTGCCAACTCCTGTCTCTCCTCTGGGGTCTTGATAACTTTGCAGACATCTTCCTGTGCCCACCCAAAGATATCCAGCTCTCACCTTCAACCTTATTCAGGACAAATGAACAGTGGGGGCTTTCAGGGGAGTGAGTTCCCTGTCCTGCTTCCCCTCCCAGGAGCACTGCCCCCACCCCAGCTGGGGAGTTGACAGGATAGCTCTGGGACTCTAAGGGCATTCCTTGCTTCAACAGCTCCTCTTCCTTTCCTTTCTTGATTTAGTCTATCTGTCCCATGTACAGCCGGGTGGCAGTTGCTGTATCTGCTGCTTCTCCTCTGTGTCAACCTTGAACCCTGGATGTAGGCACACAGGCTCTTTTCTGCTTAGGTCATGACAGGGCTAATGTCTCATCCCAATGGCTGAGAGAAGGAGGCTGGTCTTGGTCACTGGGCAACGGTCTTGTGGCTGTCTTTGAGAAGGTGTCTAGTTGAGAGGATGCTTGTTAAGAACCAGGCACCAAGCATCAGTCTCTTAGATGCTTAAGAAGCTTGGCATTTTGCCGAGGAGACTAGGGAGCAGCCTAGGCCCTGGAAACTTCCAGTCAGGCTCACTGCGCCGAAGGGAAGGGGGGACTGTGTCCTGAGCCCAAGGCCAGCTGCTCAGGGTGCTGTGCCCTCCAGAGCCTGACTTTTGGCCCCATTCTCATCTTCTTTGCTCTTCCGAATTATTGTTTCTTACTTGTTCTTTGTGTGAGGGAAAATGTTTGTGTCCTTCCTGCTTCTCCTGGAGGTCTTGAAGGACTCATGGGAGTCTGTCTTGGAAGAAGTTGCTATCCACCCAGATTGGGAGGCAGATGGGATTTGCCAAGCCCCAGTCTGTGGTAGGTATCTAGTGGGAGGCATTGGCAAGAAAAGCTCCATGCCTCCCCACCACCCTGCCTGTCCTGGATCGCACCCTTGGTCCCCCAATCCTTGCTTGACTGATATTGGTGTTGCCCTGGCACCTCAGGGAGAAAGGAGAAGGAGCTGTGAGACCTGGGATGGTCCCCTTCCCCCTGTTGACCTCAATTCCCCCTAGTAAAATGAAAGTTGTCTTGGGGCATCTCCAGAGGCTCTTCTACTGAACTGAATCCTCTCCTCAGAAACCTTTGGGATGGTAGGGAGCCCCTTAGATAGGATACAGCATCTCTTTGTCCCATGAAGAACGTGGAACTGCTTCTGAAGAATGCCTTAAATAGCTGGGGCACCTTATATGCCAGCTGTACCGGGGTGCTTGCATCATGGAGCTCAGACTGCAGGGCAGAGTGGGTATCCGGAAGCCCAGGGCAGAATGAGGCTCATGCTCACTCCACCCACTCCGCCTGACTGTCCTGTGTGACTTTGCTCCATCAGCACCTGAGCAGAACAAAAGGCTGTGTCAACCTTCATCTCCATCTGGAAGGAGATTTGCAGTTTCTTTTCTGTAGACTTGCAGGAGGGCAGGCCCACTTCCTGCTGCCCCCACCCGCCCTCTCTTGGCTGTGCTCCCAGGTCTTAAGCCAAACCTGCAGAGAGATTTAGGCTCTCACTTCCAAGGGTATTAGCTTTCCAGCACACCCTGGGGACCAATGGGGCTCTGTTTACCCTCCCTTTACTTCTTTTTCCTTCCCTTTCTCCTTCTACAGCATTAACTTTGCTGGGGGTGTGGTTGGGGGGCAAACAGGGCTGTCTTCTAGGGAGACTCAAGCCGTTAGGAAGGGTCTCATGTTTGGAAGGGGAAACGGTTGGACTGACCCTCCTGGTAGGTATTTTCAGGTAACTGTTGTTCACAGTGGACAGTTTTGTGGGCAGCCAAGGTTGCCGTTGGAAACTTCCTCTAGTTTCCTCGGTGACTGGGCTCTGGCCCTCTTAGGGTCTCTCCTCCTTTTGATCCTCATTATTGCTCTTTAGACTTGCTGGAATCGGTACCTTGTTTTATGAGTTCCCGATTACATGTTCCCACTCAGAAGGACAGGCAGTTGTGCATGTCATTGAATGACTCATGTGCCAAGGCACACTGGGAACAGAGCGGTCTAGGGAACTGTGGGTCTTCCTTTGAGAAACATCAGTCAAAGGGGAACAGGGGAATTCCTAGAGCAATGACTTCACTGCTGTAAATATTCAATACAGGTTCCAGAAAACCTCGAGAAGGAAGAGTCATAATGGTTCCTTTCTTTCTGTCTGAAGCTGGTGTCCCACAGACCCTGAATATTTGGAGAACAAGTGAATAGAAAAGATGTATTAATGTTTGAATGTCTGTAACAGGTCCCCTCCTAGTCACTTCTCCCTGAACAAGACAACCCAAGACCAAGTTCTCAGTGCAAAGGAGATTTATTTGCCCCAGAGAGACAAAGGACAGGGAATAAGAGACAAAGGTAGGAGGTAGAAGATAAAGGAGAAGGGGAAGGGAACAGAGGAGAGGGTACAGGGATATTTGTCCCAGGGGGACTAAGGACAGCCTCTGGATAGAGGGGAGTCAGATGTGACGCACAGGAAAATGGATGAGTTGTTTAATTTTACTTGGGCATGTTAATTAGGGTAACCAAAAGGGACTTTTGACTGTTGGACTTTAATACTTTGAGAGCTGGACCTTGGTAGTCAGCCTGGGGAGGAGAAAATAGCCAAATAAGGGATTTGACCTTGGTGGCTAACTTTAGGGATGCAATCTAAAGGTTTAGCAAGGTGGGGGTGGGGTGGGAGAAGGGCAAGATCTGCCTGTGTGCCATGCTCTGGTCTGTTAAGAGTCCCTTCACTCCCTACATGAAGGGGCTTGTAGAGTTACTTGGAGGGGTTTATGGTCTGAAGGAACGGGATAAGGCCTATAAGTCTTGGCCTTAGAATGTCAGGGTCTGTTACTGGGGTGTTGGGCCTCGGGACAAAAACTCCTCAGAAAAGATAGACTACTATACTTTAGCAAGGAAAAAAAGAATGAAATATAAGCGGTTTCACTGTTATTAAGCCCCTACTGTGCTGTGCTCCTGGCACTATATAGCTCTCTCTCTCTCTCCCCCACCCATTCCACTCCACACATATCTTACATGATCCTAAAGATTTAAAAAAAAAAAGAAAAAAAATAACAAACCAAAGGCAACTGATGTGCTTGCTCTACTTCCCATTTCACAGATAAGAAACTGAGGTCTTACATAGCTTAGAGTTAGTCTGAACTCAGGCTTCACTTCTTTCTACTTCATTCAGTTGCCTCCTTGGTATTTGTAGAACCTGAGCCTGACTGAGCAACACGAGTGAGCAAGAGGTTTCTTACCAGTGCCCCTGGGTCAGAGTGCAGCCATGTTCATGGCCAAGGTCAACTTTGGGTGTCTTTTGGTTTTCATCTTGAGGACGGTGTGTGTGTGTGTGTGTGTGTGTGTGTGTGTGTGTGTGTGTGTGTTCTCATGAGTGTGTCTGTGAGTGTGTGTTGAGGCTGCTTGTTCGTTCCTGGCTGCCCAGACCTGAAATAATCACACAGAAAGTGTATTAATTAAAACACTGTTTGGACAATAGCTTGAGCATATTTCTAACTAGCTCTTACATCTTAAATTAACCCATTTCCATTATTTTATATTTACTATGAGGGTTGTGGCCTACCAGCAAGGTTCCAGTCAGCTCCCGCGGGCATCTTTCTCTTTCGGTGGTGGCTACATGGCCTCCCCCTGACACTGCCTACTCTCTCCTCTTCCATCTGTTTGGAATTCCTGCCTTGCCCTGTTCTGTGCTGCAATAGGCCCAAAGCAGCTTCTTTATTAACCAATGGTATTCACAGCGTACAGAGGGGAATCCCACATCAAGTGTGAGTATGTGTGTGTCCATAAGTGTGTGAGTTAGTGTGTGTGTGTGTGTGTGTGTGTGTGTGTGTGTGCACGTGTGTGAAGGGTGATAAACACTGAACATCCTATACCAGCACTGAGGCTTGAATAGCAACTACTTGATGAAGTAGAAAGAAGTGGAGCCTGAGTTCAGACCTTTCAAGACTTGGAAGTTGCTAAACTGGGGAGAGAAGCTGGATTCTTCATCTGATGTCCATTGAACTGTCTTCTGGTGGTTTTTGTCCTGTTTTTCTCATTCAAGGGGAAGTCTCTCCTTCATCAGATGACAGACAGCCTGCTTCCTCTTCCATCTACCGTGGCAGAGGAAAGAGGGAACACTTACCTGTTTTTCCCTTCATGCTCTATCAAGAAGCGACATGTGAATGTTTGGGGCTTGGGACAAGCAATAAACAGAAGATTTAAGGATCATTTGCTTTTTGGGCCTCAGTTTCCCCATCTGTAAATGGAGGTGACCATACTTACATGGCCTTTTATGGGATTAAGTAGAGGGCAGAGTGAGAGAGCAGAAAGAGGCTTAGCAAGGAGTTTGGCCAAGCAGTCCCTTAGAAAGACCAGAGAGCCACTCTGCCCCTCTGCCTGCCTTCCTGGATGCAAACACAGGGATTTCTGGGACATTAGTACTCATGCACAGGTGGCCACTTCTCTGCAGGACCAGCCTCCTGACTGCTGGGCAAACAGCTCACAGCTCAAGTGTTTCCTTCCGACTTCTCCCCACACAGCCTTGTAAATTGCCTGTGTTGGATTCTACACACACCTCAGTGGAAGGGGAATTACTTGCCAGATATACGGCGTCTGAGAGAAGGGCCTCTTATGAGTCAGTGTTCAAATATGTTACGGGCTCAATAAACAGAGGTGGTTTGTTGTAAATTAAGGAGAGGAAGCGAGGTGCCTGCACTGGCACTTGTTCACCTACTGGTTCCTATTAATGTTCTTCCCCTAAGTGCCTAGTAATTCTCCAGGGGACTTTGCCTGGAGGGCAGGGGTGGGGTGGTGGGGTGGGGGAGGAATGGCACCACAAATGTTAGGCAGAACCACACAGAGAGGTCAAGAGACAGATAAGGCAGTCCCTGGGGGCTTGGCTGAGCTTCTGGATGGTGTGGGACATGGGCTGCCCTTGGGATGCTGCAGAGCATCAGAGCTGATGAAGCAGGAGCATCCTGGCCAGGGGTAGGGAGTGGCTCTGGAAAAACAGCATCTGCCTGTCATCACCAGAGTGAACTGGAGTTGCTACACCCACACCCTAGTACAAAGCCCATGCTGCTGCTACATTCTGGGCAGGGATGGTAGGCTGCCATTAGGATTGCCAAGACCAAGGATTCAGCTAGAAAGAGTGAGGTGTGATGGGGTTTGAGTTGAGGCAGGCTGTGGGGCTGAGAGGAACTGGTCGTAGATGAGACCCAGCTGAGACTCTAACAGGGCATCTGCCTAGGTGCTAAATCATGCCCTAGGAGACATTTTCTGGTACTTTCTGCTCTTTATTTCCCTTTTCACTAGGCCCTATTGGGGAGAGGTCATCCCATTCATGACCTTCCATCCTGATCAAATCCTCTACTGCCTCTTTCTCAGCCTGATAGATTTCAATAGCTCATCTTTGTACCAGACAGCCTAGGTGCCCAGGGTATAGGGTGGAGGAGGGGGAGATCCAGCTGGTTTTGACATCAACTGCTCATGCTGGTATCCATCGAGATGTCATTGTCCCCATCTGTCCTTAGTCACCCATCCATGAGATTGCCGCTGGGGGATTCCTGTTCCCACCATCTGGCTTTCTCAGACATGTCTCTTTTTCCCCTCTTGTGCCTATGGCAATACTGTTTAGAAAGGGCATCTGAGAACCCCATATCTCTGAGACAAAATCCAAGTCTTCCAAGGGTCTCAAGGAAACAAGCTTTTGACATACAAGGCTAACCAGAGAAGGCTCTGGGTCTGTTGGTTTCCTATCCCAAAGTGCCCTGAAGAAATGATTAAGGGAAGGCAAGTTGCTGGAATATGGTGGAGGAAGGAGCAGACTGTGGAGGGCAGAGGAACAGATTCTGTGAATCAGAGCTACCAGGGACTGGGTAGCATGTCATTTAGTTCCCTTGGATTACGGGTGGGGGACTTCAGGTCCATGAGACTGTGACATGAATGACACTAGTTTTCATTAAGCCCCCATTAGCATTCTTTCTACAGGTCAAACACTCCAAGTCTAAGCACTTAGAATAAACTAGTGAATCAAACAGATGTGTTAGTCCAGGAAGACCCACTGAGAAGATGGCATGCTGGGATCTTGCTTCCCATGGAAAGAGCAGGAGAAGGTGGCAGAGCCTCAGACAGTGGCCCTGATGCTTGAAGTGTGACTCCAGGGATGGTTTGTCTGGGCTAGAGAGGAGTCCCTGAACTAGAGTCTTGCAGAATGGACTTGCCTTAGTGACTTCACTATGCTTTGCTACACAGCCCATGGGCAGTGCGAACGTGGTAATGGAGGATAGGGCTGAGACACACTTTCTCAGAGATAAGAGCAGTGGTATTTATAATGGGTTTTGCAAGAGAGTCCTTTTTGAGACAGTAGATTGCAGAGAAGGGAGGGGGAGGAGAACTAGAGGGAATAGGATGGTCGAGATGGAGGAAGGACAGAGATGGAGAACAAGGAAAGAGATATCTTGATTGAGGGAGCCATTATGGGTAGCAAGAAACCCAGCACTAGAGAAATTCCCAGGAATCTACAAGGATGACCCCAGCTAAGACCCTAAGCAATAGTGGAGAGGGTGCCTGGACTGGCCTTTCCCTGTAATCGCATTGATGACTATCTTAAATGTCATCATAGAACCTTCATCCAGCAACTGATAGAAGCAGATACAGAGAACCACAGAGGAACATTGGGCTGAGCTCCCAAAGCCCATTTAAAGAGAAGGAGGAGTGAGAATATGAGCAAAGAGGTCAAGACCATGATGGGGACACCCACTGAAACAGCTTACCTGAGCTAATGGAAGCCTTCCAACTCTGGCCTGACAGTGAGGGAACCAGCATAGGACCAAATTAGGCCCTCTGAATGTGCGGACAGTTGTATGACTGGGTCAGACTGTGGGCCACTGACAGTGAGACCAGGATTTATTTCTACTGCTTGTTCTGGCTTTTTGGAACCAATTCTCTCTGGAAGGATACCTTGCTCAGCCTAGATATGGGGGGAGGGCCTTGGTCCTGCCTCAAAGCAATGTGCTATTCTTGTTGACTTCCCATAGGAAGCCTTACCTTCTCTGAGGAGTGGATTGGGGGGGGATGGGGTAGGAGGAGGTAAGGTGGAGGGAGCAGGAGGAGGGGAGGAAGTGGGAAATGGATTTGGCATGTAGAATGAGAAAAGATAGTTTTTTAAAAAAATAATAATTTTAATGACCACCACAGCAGACAGAGAGTTCTGTGGATTGAAGAGAGAGAGGTGGCATTTAGTTAATGTGAGCCTTATGATTTGAACAGGTTCACATGTTTGAACACTGGGTCTTCAGCTGGTAGCACTATTTTGGAAATTTATGGACCCTTTTGTAAGTGGGGGTCTTGGTGGAGGAAAGAGTCAGTGGGGGTGAGCCTTGAATTTTACAGTCTGGCCATTTCCTGTCCCCTTTCTGCTTCTGTCTCATCCTCTGCAATGCCTTTCCTCCATGATGGATTGTACCCCCTAGAACTGTAAGCCAAAGCAGACCCTTCCTCTCTAAATTGCTTCTTGATAGGTCATAGAAGTCAGGAAAGAAACTAGAGCAGTTAGTAAGTCAGAGGGGTCAAGGACACCATGAGAACATTGTCTGCAGAAACAGCTAAGCAGGTCTTAAAGGAGCTCACAGAGATCGAAGTGACAATCATGGACCCTGTATGGGTCTGAGCTAGGTTCTCTGCATATATGTTAGTTATGGCTGTGTAGCTTGGTGTTCTTGTGGGACTCTTAACAGTGGGAGTGGGGCCTGTCTCTGACTCTTGCCTGCACCTACCTAGTCTTACTGAAACTTTATATCCAATATTTGTTAGATATCCACTGGAGGAGACCACCACCTCCTCCTCCTCCCCCTTCTTCTTCTGGAAATGGAAGAGGAGTGGATCTTGGGAAAAGGGGAGGGGAAGGAAGGGAAGTGAGAGCAGTGGAAGGAGGGGAAACTGTGATCAGAATGTAATGTATGAGAGAAGAATAAAGCAAGCAAGCACAAGAAAAGAAAGATGATTGGCTAAAGTAAGAAGACAACAGGATAGAAGTTGGCAAATGCTATAGGAAGTGGGGTGAGTGGGTCGCGACTAAGCGAGCCAAGTGGACAGGGCTCAATAAGCAGCCAAGTGTACAGGCAGGGCTACAGTTTGAGTAAGTTGGAGGCACAGCGAGTCTCACTGAGAAGTCTGGGCTGAACCCTCGAGCGGGGAGGGGGTCAGCTTCAGAGCTGCCTGGTGGGAGAGTGTTCTGAAAGAGAACTCATCACAAAGACCCCAAAGCAACACTGTGTGTGTGTGTGTGTGTGTGTGTGCGTGCGCACGTGTGCATGAATGTGTGTGTGAGTGTGCATGTATGTGTTTGTGTAGAACAGAAGGAAGCCATGGTGGTGAGTGTGGAGGTTGTGCAAGGGAGACAGGCAGGAGGGGCATCTGAGATGACTTCCCCAGAGGCCAGGGTGAGGACTCAGCTTCGCTTTGGGTTGTGTAAGCAGAGAGATGTGATCCTCACATTTAATAGACAGGCTTCTGCCTCTCTGCTGAGGACAGATAATGAGCAGCTAGGGCAGAAGCCTGCAGAGCAGGTGGTGAGCAATGGCTGGCCTGAATTCGGGTGAGGAAGGTGTGGGGGCAGGTGGGGAGGAGAGGCCAGAGTCTGGGTGTGTTCTGAGGACAGCAAACTTTAAGGTCATATCAATATACAAAAATGTAGATGGGTTGGGCTCACATTTCAAATTACAGAGACTCATTTTTTTTTAATTGAAAATAGATTTTTTTTCATACAATGATAAAGGTTTTGCTTCTCCCCAGTCTCCTCCTCGATCCTCCCCATTTCTTTATCCATCCAACTCCATGCCTTCCTTCTCTCTCTTTAGAAAACAAGCAGGCAAATAAAAAACCAAATAAATCAGAATATAATAAAACAAACAGCAAAAAAGAAAAAAAGGAAAAAGCCTGAAAAGTGCACAATATGTCAAGACACAGTCACACACACACATACACACACAGAGTCACACACAGTCACACACAGAGAGACACAGTCACACACACAGACACTGTCACACACAGTTACACACACAGACACACAGTCATAGACACAGTCACACATACACACACAGAGTAACACAACACTGTCTCACACACACAGTCATACTGTCACACACACAGTCACACTGTCACATACACAGTCACACGCACACTGGACACACACACAGTCACACACACAGATATACAGTCACATACACAGACACACTGTCACACACAGAAAATCCATCAGCACACAACATTGGAGACTCTTAAGTTGGAATTCAGATAGAGCAGGGGATTTGGGACTCTGCTTTCTGTCCAACACATGCAAAGGGTTGGCAGTAACGACCAGAAGAGACAACAAGCTAATGTGAATTGGAAGAAAATTTACAAGAAATAAAAGGATGTTATTTTTAGTAAAAGGAATACAAGGATCACAACACTATAAAATGATGAAAAAGTACATACTTAGCCAGATCGCCTCAAATATCTATGTGTGCATAGTTAATATACATGCAAGCACTTATAAAAAGCAGGTGCAGAGACACAGAGAGAAACAGATAAATCAACCATTTTATATGAATATTTTACACATATTCCCTTCACAAGTTTACAGAGCAGGCTGACAAATTTATTAGCTATATTGAAGATTTGAGCAACTTGTTTAATAAACTTGGAAATAAGCGTATTGTTACACACAGATGTGTAACTTTATAGCCAACAGAAAGAAGGCCTTTTCTGGATTAGATGTAGAATGTTCACAGAGATGCTCATAAATTGTGGCACAAAGGCAGCTTCGATAAATTCTGAAGGATAAACATCACATGAAGGTTTTTGACCAAAAATACAATGAAACTACAATAGCTGGAAGCTAGGATTTTGAACTTTTTTTTTTTCCACAAAGAAATGATACAGATGAAAGGCAACTTAAGTATCCTGAGTTGGTTGGTACACAATGTTGAAAGGACTTAAGCATCACACGGTGCTCCATGAAGATGTGCAGTTACTCTACCTGCTAATCACCCCCACAACCAAAGACGGGGCATGGGAAACAGCCTGGGAAAGTACACAAAACACTTCAGAAGAAGGAAGTATTACCTGGAAAGATTAAAGACGGAAATTTACAGCAACGAAAATTACAGAAGCCAAGTCGAATGTAGCTAGGTCTTTGGGAAAGGTGGCTCATGGTGTAGGGAGGATGGTGGTGGCCTCTTTGAGAGCTAGGCTCCATCTGGATGTGTTTGGTAGAGAAAGAAAAACCAAGGGTCTGGGAGATGCAGGTGATGATCCCACAGGATGTGTGAGACCTTGTGGACAGAAATGGCTGGGAACAAGTCTAAATGTTTGCTCTGTTAGCACACTCGCCCTGGCCCTGCCCTCAAAGTCTTTACCTCAGAGTTTCTCTCTTTTTTTTTTTTCACTCTAAGACAGAGTTTCTCTGTGTAGCTTTGGAGCCTGTCCTGTTCTGGAACTCACTTTGTAGACCATGCTGTCCTCGAACTCACAGAGATCCACCTACTTCTGACTCCCAAGTGTTGGGATTAAAGGCAAGCACCACCACTACCCAGCTCAGAGTTCCTTCTTATCTTTTAGTCTTTTGTTAATAGACATGTCTGGCTCTCCCCTCCAAGTGCTCACATAATTAAACACAGATCCAAACGCCACCCTTTCCTTCCATCCTCTCCCTTCTCTTTTCCCTCCCCTCAGCTTCCTTCTTCTTTTCATTTCCCCTCCTCTTCCATCTCTCCTCCCTTTCCCCTCCTTTTCAGTCTTGCTTATTTTCTCCTTTCCTTCCTCTTCTCCCTCTCCTTTCCTTTATTTTCTATTCTGACCACGTAAGGATGCAAGATGTAATGACTTCTAGAAGCAGAAGGGCTCGAGCCCTCTGTGGGAATCAGGGTTCCAAGGCCCTTTCTGACCCTTCTTCTCTGGCTCTGTGTTCCCTCCTGGGAGCCCTCTCACACATCTGGGTTTCTGTCAGCCCTCTAGCTCTCCCTGCCCATCTCACTCTTATCTTGTTCTCTTCTCTTTCTAACCGTTCTAGACCATGAGAACCTAGAGCAGTGAAGGAATTATCCCAATCAAAGTCCCGATGTGTGTCAACATCCTTAGCTCAAGAAACCTAGACAATCTGGTTGGTTGCCCCAAGTTCAGATTCTTGTAAGAACTACCCGGTTGTTGTAGAAGATTATTTTAAGATGCGTTACTTTTGTTGATGCTCTGGAACATTTGTTTATTGATGCAAAGATGTGTTTGATTAAATAAAATTCACCTATGGCCTGGAGGCTGCGTCAGCAACTAGCTGACAGGAAGCTGTAGGGAGGAGCCAGGTGGAGCAGGGATTATAAGGAGGGGGCAAGGAAAAGCAGGAGGACTTCTTGGGAGATGTGAGGAGGTGAACTAGGTGAGCTGCTTGCTATTCAGCCTCTCTGGGAAGAAGGAAAAAAGGGGGGAGGCAAAAAAGAGCAGAAAGTAAAAAACATCATACCACAACACTCATCCCCCATCAGGCAAGTATCCAAGTCTAATCAGAGTTGGCCAGCCATGTGGCAGGGAATGGGGTTGAGGTGGGGCCTCTGGCACAAACATGGTCCCAGGGACCATTTGAGTGGGAAGCTGGCCCCTTTAAAAGGGAACATGGATTGCCTGGACTCTACAAGGGCAATCTGAATCTATCTTCATCTAAAATAACTAAAATACCAAAAGGGAAGTCTTCATAAAGTCTGGCTGGAGAGGGTGACATGTGACTCAATGGCCTAAGACAGCTGCAGCTGGGACACAGACCACACAGAAGCGGCGCACAGCCTGGTGATGTCTGAGGACACAGAGTTAGCTCTAATCAGCAAGAGGAAAAATAAAAAAGAATTCACAACAGCTTGACACCCTCCAGGCGGAACCCGGCAATTTTATTTTTACTTGTTCAGGAGAGGAAGCATCATCCCTGTTTCCACATTTACTTCACGCCAGCGGACTTGTGAAAAATGACCTCAAGTATAAAATATTGTCTACCAAGGAATTAACTTAATACATAATTTGGATTCAATTATTGGCTCAATACTAAAATTTGCTGGGAAAAGCACCGGTAATATTTTATGACTGTCATATGATGCAGAGATTGTGAAATTAGTTATTAATGACTTAAGAAAGAGACACTTAAGAAGAGTCGGTGGGAAGGGGAAAGGACTGTAGGGCTGCGGCGCCATCATTTCTCAAAGCCGTCCACTTTTGCTGACTGACCCACTTGCCTGGGCTTCTGTCCTTCTCCTTCTCCCCATGTGTGTGATTTGGGGCTGGAGTCATACGCGTGGTCTTTTGGAGCAATTAGAAGCTGAAGGTTGCTGCCATCCATCATGGAAAGGTGGCCGCCATCTCTGCCTGCCCTGAGAACTGGTTATTGACCTCTGACCTCTGCTCTAGACCATTCATTATCTATGGCCAGCATCCTTGAGCGCCGAGTGAACTTTTAAAAGTAGAATGAATTGCCCATAGTTAATGACCATTACTGGCTACCTATGACCGGCTTGCTGGTGGGAGGAAGATTTTCTTTTTTTTTTTTTTTCCGGAAATTTCTGGAATCGCTTTGGTGGTAAGGGTGATTCACCTCCATTAGTAATTTGAAGTTACTGCTACAGCTCTCTTTTCAATTCAATTCATTTCTTCCTCTTTCCCACAGGTACTCACTGGGCTCTTACTCCACATCGAACACTCAGGAGAGATGAGCTAGCTATGTTCTCTGTTCACTGTGAGCTGAGCCCAGGGGTTGCCTGCCGAGCAATGCAGCCAGCATTGAATGGTTGAGACCGAGATGGTGCAGGGGGCGGTGACTGATGCACACATGGCCCACAGCAGGGGTTATAAGGACAGTCTCATGGGAGGACACTTTGAGATGCTAACCCAGGAGCGGTTTGAAGAAGTTGCTTAAGCAGTCAACAAACAATGAGCCTGGGTTTTGGTTAACTGGTATCAGGATAGTTCAAGGAAGTTCTGGGCTTTTGAGACCTGAAGAAGACACCACAAAACAGAGTAAGGCTCCGTGTAGCATGTGTTTTTGTGTGTGTATGTGTGTGTGTGTATGTGTGTGTGTATGTGTGTGGGTCCATGTCCAGAGAAGAATCAGCGCTCTAGAAGAGAATACAGTGCTGAGAAGACGGGGCCTTGGACAATGGTGGGAATGGAGGGGAGGGTTTGGTCTCAGCAGCCAGGGACTCAAGGAGGATGACATATCCCAGCAAATATCCGAGGATGGAAGCGTGCCCTCCATTTGTGGCTGGCTGTGGTGAAACCATGACAGGGAGAACAAGGACCAGGGTAGAAGCTGTAAGATGGGAGTAGGTGTGACCTGTGAGAACCAGCAGTGGCCCACAGCTGTTGGAAGACAAAGGGCAAATGTGGGTGGGGCTGGGTGGAGAATAGAAGGGTGGGCACTGGAGGGGTGATAGGCAAAGCCTGCTGTAGGGCCAGAAAGGCTGTCCCTCTGAAGAGAAGCATGGGACCATTAACAATGGTGAGGCAAGATCTGAACTGTTTTAAAGTGCTCTCTGCCTGTGCTGCTGGCCGGGCTGAGGAGGGTCACCTGGAAGACCCCCTTCTGAAGCTAACCCAGAAAGCCAGTTAGAGGAGGATTGACTGCAGCAGGGAGGGTGTTTTTTCTTTTTTTTAGGCTGCCAGGCTTTGCTGGCAGAGTGTTTATAGGAAAGAAAGAGAGAACTACAGGTAGATTTAATGTAAATGTTGGGATTGCTGCATAAGCCACGGGAAGAAGACCACATCTTTGTTTGGTGTTTTCCCCCCTGCCCTGCTTCTGGCATGTCCTTCTGAGTATAGCTCCCCCAGTAAGTCACTCTCTGAAGGGTGTCCATCTCATTCTATACTTCGAAGGAACCCAAATGAAGGTGCTAAAAGTTAATCAGGCCTGTAGCTCCAGCTAATTGAGAGGCTAAAGCGTTGTAACGTTAGTGTGTGGCTGCTGCAGAGTGAGTTCAAAGACAACCTGAGTAACTTAGAGAGACACCGTCTCAGAAATAAAAGATGCTGAACTGTACAGATAGCACGTGCCCAAAGCTGCCATCTAGATCAAGAAATGAGACATGATCAGCTCCCACCAGTCTGCAGGGCTATTCCCAGATGCCATTGATTTGTGCTGTTAACAGTGTAGATCAATTTTGTGTGCATTGCAATTTAATGTAAATGCAGTCAAACACCATGTTTTCTTTTTTGATCTGGTTTTCTTTGCTTGAAATTACATTTGTTTACGGTCTTGCATGTATCAGCAAGTCATTTTTCATTGTATAGAACTGCACTGTGTGAACAGTCAAGATTGTTCCCGGGTTTTAACTATTGCAATTGATCATCCCCCAAAGTCCTTGTATGCTTCCGTTATTATGCATATATGTAGACACTGTTTGACAGGTATATGTTAAAGTATGGAACAACATGGTTATAGAATATGCAAGTGTTTTGTTTTTTATTTTTTTATGCTATTCTGGGGATGGAACTCAAGACTCAGAGCATGTTAGATAAATTCTCTACCAAAAGCGGCATCCCCTGCTCTGGCTTTGCTTCAATAGGTATTGTGCCTGCCATTAGCATCTTTCTAGGAGCAGACGATCATTCCACTTGTTTCACAGACTGCTTGACTCTTGGTGCTGTCTCTTTTCATTTTAACTTTTCTAATGGGTGCACAGAAACATCCCATAATGGTTTTTTATGAGCATTTCCCTGATAACAACAACAACAACAGCAAAACAGGGATCAGTTAGATTAGATTTTCATGTGCACTGACCAGTTTAGATATGCTTATCTTTGTAAAAAAATGTTCATTTCTTCTTCTGTCCATTAACAAAATTGGGTTGTTTGTTTTACCCATATTTAGGACCTCTTTGTATGTCCTAGACATATGTCTTTTTGGATATTATATATTACACACACATATTTGGGGAAATAAATATAATAAATAAATAAATATAATAGAAAATGTAAATGCATTTTTATTTCTTTATTTTTTGATAAGTAAGGTTATAGAGTGCTTTGTAGCTTGCTTTTTATTTTAAAAAAAAACTTTGCTGAGATCCAAGATCTTGAAACTGTGGAGCTGTGTTCTCTGCCCAAAGGTTTCTATAACTCTTTCTTTAACTGAGCACCTGGAAGGTAGAGGAGTCTCCACCAGCTGAAATGGGAAAACAGGGCCAAGGGTGGAGATGAGGAGTCCAGGTGAGAATGTGTTAAGTTTGAAGTATGTGACAGCCGTGAGTGATTTCATACAGGCAAGTGGACACGTGAGCTGTGAACTCAGAGATGGGATACGGTGGACACATGAGCTGTGAGCTCAGAGACGGAATACGGTGGACACGTGAGCTGTGAGCTCAGAGACGGGAATACGGTGGACACGTGAGCTGTGAGCTCAGAGACGGGAATACGGTGGACACGTGAGCTGTGAACTCAGAGATGGGATATGGTGGACACGTGAGCTGTGAACTCAGAGACGGGATATGGTGGACATGTGAGCTGTGAGCTCAGAGACGGGATACGGTGGACACGTGAGCTGAGAGCTCAGAGACGGGATATGGTGGACACGTGAGCTGTGAGCACAGAGATAGGATAAGTGTGCAGTAGTGAGCAAGGACCGTTTGAGACATGGACAAGGACTGAGTCCCCAGACATGGTCATATTAACAGCTCTGGTTGAGGAGGAACCAGGAGACGAGACTTCAGGGAGGAAGGTGGCAAGATGGAGAAACACCCCAAGACTGAAAATGTATCAGGGAGAAGGGTCAGCATTCTGGGGATTATCGAAGAGGAAATGAAGACCGGGTCTTGAAGTTGGACTTCACACATTGATGTCATTGGTGAAAATGTTTTTGGGGAAAGCAGAGATGATAGCCTTACTAGAGAAGGTTCAGAAGAAGAACTCTCTGACCAGGACACAATGAGAGCCCACCCAGGCCCAGCCTCCAGATCCAGAAGCTGAGAGGGACCTGGAAGGCACAAGCCAGAGCAGTAGGCATAGCAGTGAATTGGAGAATGCCGCCTGCCCTTGAGGTTGGTTTTTAAAAAATTAATTAATTCTTTATCTCTCACACCAGGCATCTCAACCCCATTCATCTTCCTGTCCCTTTGTATTTGCCCTCTGCTCTTCCCACTCAAATAAAATGAAATAAAATTTAATGGAAAAGAAGAAGAAGAAGAAGAAGAAGAAGAAGAAGAAAAAGAAAGAAAGAAAGAAAGAAAGAAAGAGTGAGAGAAAGAAGGAAAAATCTTGTTGGAAGCTGTAGTGTGACCCACAGGGTCACACAGTATACGCTTTAGTCCATACATTTTTACTGGCAAGTGTTCTTTGCAAAGAGTCATTCATTGGTCTGGTCCAAGGCCTTTGGTTTCGGCTACACCTTCAATGTTGGGGCCTCCCTGGGACTCTTCTTGGATATCTGGTCATTCTCCTGTGTTGTGGAGATCCTGCAGTTTTGGGTCTGCAGGACCAGTCCCTTCATGTGCTCCAGTAGATCATCGACGGGGTAGATGTGGTGTGGGTCAACTCATAGCTCTGGTTATGGTTGCAGGGTTAGTCAGCCTGCCACCTGTGGCCCACCCTCACCACCAGGGGGAGCTCTCCAGCATTGTCCCTGGCTAGTTCACCCTATGCTGCTAGGAGCAAGGGGGCAGAACCAATTCTCCTGCTTTCATGAGCTCAGGTCCATCTTACCCACACCTAAACCACCAGGGCCAGCTCTATTGTATTGCTGGGGGCCACTCTCTAGAGTGCTGTAACTGATGAGGAGCAGGGACAGCTCTCTAGCTCATATGACCTCAGGGCCGGCTCTTCCACCTGTCACAGGTGGCCAGAGGTTGGGGGTAGGGCATCTCTCCCTCACCCACACCACTGTAGGGCAGAGGGGTGGGGCCAGATCTCACGCTCTTGAGGCCAGCTCACTCACAGCCCTGGCAACAGGGTCAGCTCTACTGTGCTGCCCAGGGAGAATTGCAGGGCCCACTTTCCGAAGTGCTGCAGCTGGTAAGGGGGGAGGGTTGCCTGAGGTTGCTCTTTAGGAGCCAGCCAAGGAGGTGGGCACTGTCTAAGTAAAGGTATCTGAGTACAGACTCTAGGGCAGTGGTTCTCAACCTGTGGGTCATGAGCCCTCTGGGGGTGTGTGTGTCACATATCAGATACTCTGCATATCAGGTCAGATATTTACATTATGATTCACAACAGCAGCAAAATTACACTTATGATGCAGCAATGAAATAGTTTTGTGGTTGGGGTCCCCACAACACAGGGAGCTGTGGTTGGGGGTCCCCACAACACGGGGAGCTGTATTAAAGGGTGGCAGCTTTGGGAAGGTTAGGAACCAGTGCTCTAGGGATTCTGCTCAGGTAGACATGGCTTAGTGGCCATGTCCAGCTCTTTGGTAGGAGACACAGTGTTCTTTATGAGTTGATTTCTGTTGACCTCTCCCTCTTTGGTTTCTTTCCTGACCCCTTTTGCTTCTTCAGTGCTGGCTCATTGCTTGGGACTGGCATCACATTCTCTGCTCTGGGCCCTGTGCCTCTTTATTTGGAGACCCTCTTACTGCTTTGTAGATTTCTACCTCTCCATCCCATGTGAACTCAGGCAGCCCAGGAGATTTCCCCGGAAGTTTTCATTATATCCTCTTGACGTCACCATCCATTCCCTTTCCTTCTTGTTGGTCCAGATGGTCTTTTTATCTCTGTGAATGGGGTTCTGTCTGGTGTGCTCCTTGTGGGCCATTTCTGCTCACAAGGCCTGCCCAGTGCTGCTGCTCTTCTCTGGGCCATAGAGATGCTTGCAATGAAGTCAAGACAGGGCTAAGCACTCAGGAGTGAGGGTAAATTCTAGCCAGGAGAAGTGACTGAGAAACACATCCACAAGCTGGGTGGGTATTCAGATCCGAGAGCTGGCCTGGTTGAGGGGTGTGGATTAGAAATAGTTGACAGAGGAGAAGCTCTGAGTTCTGGCCACATCCTAAGGAGGCAGCAGGAACATGTGGGTGCACATACACACATTCACACACATGTGGCAGTGGAGAAGAGCAATTATGAGTATCAAATCAAGGCAATTTACATGGATACGCGCAGCCAGCGAGGCCTGGCGTGACTGATGTGATTTATTCAGGCAGGAGGAGCCCCAGCAGGGAGTTCCCTTCAGGTGAGTGAGTGACAATATGGCCATCAGTGTAAATAATCCTGTTGTCTGCTGGAGTTTGAGGCAATACTCTCTGGTTAGTGTTGGAGAAGGAGGGGCAGCAGTTTTCAGTACTTTCTAGAGAGCTTGTTTCTTTTTTACTGTCCCAGGAATATTGGAGGACTATTATTTTTTTAATTTTAGCAATTTCCTACATGTGTGCAAAGAATCGTGGTCATACTGACGCCCATTACCCTCTCTGATCTTTCTCTCAACTCTGCATCCTGTTTCCTCCCAACTAAGGCCCCTTTTACTTTCACATGTGTGTGTGTGTGTGTGTGTGTGTATGTTTGCACATGTGTACATGTGTGTGCATAAGTCTTGTACAGGTAGCTCCCATTGCTTTGTGTTCAGGATTGCAAACGTCATGCCCTATCTAAAACACAACATTTCCTGGTGCCCTCCTGCCCCCTTTTCCTCAATATTTCCTAGGCCTTGGGGGTGGTGGGGTGGGAAGATGTGTCATCTAGGGCTGAGCACGCAACAGTTACTTACTTGCAGTATTCTGACCAATGAGGAATCTCTGCATTAAGTGTCACCCACCGCAAAATGATGGTTCTCTATCTTAGGCCAAGAGCTGCACCATGGGTGTAAATGTATGCATCTAGAAGGTAGTTCGATACCACATTCATTAGCACCAGGAACAGGTTCCCCTGGACTGTCGTAAGTAAGTTTCATTGCTTTGAATTCTCACTGGAAAATTGAAATATATCCAATACACTTAAAGAATAAGACTGGTATAAAGACAATGACTTAAGCATCCGACTGTACTACCCAGAGATAAGTACTATTAATACCATGAAGGATTCTTCCCAGCATTATTTCCATGTTCAATCTTTTTTTTCTTTTTTCTTTTTACAGAATTCCCAGCCGATTGCAGCCAGGGCCTATACTCGTAGTTTTGCTTGAAATTTGAGATTATTATTGTTGTTTTGAAACAGTCTTATTATGTAGCCCAGGTCTTGAAACTATAATACTCCTGTCTCTCAAGAGCTGAGAGTACAGGTGTGTGTCATATACCTGGCTAAAAGAGTGTTCTAGAATTGTCCCTCTGTCACTGAAATGAAATAGTTTCAGTACTCTACTTTGTGGGCGTGCTGTGGCTTATTCAACGAGTCCTCAATTTGTGAACACTAAGATTCTTTCCAATTTTTCATAAAGAATATGGCAGTAAAACTCTGGGCATATATCTTTATCTGTATCTTGGAGAGTTAAGAATAGATTTCTAGAAGTTAGATCCTTATTTCATGCTTATGTTTATGCTTTCCAGAGTATTTGGGTAGGTGAGGCTGGTTTTTGCTACATGTTATTTTGTTTTAATCATTCTCCACTCCTTTTTAGCAATTATTGCAAATGGTCATATTATGGCACTGGCTATTATTATTAAAAGCGTAAAATGGCCATTTGTATTTTTATGTAGCCAATCTGTATCCATTGCCTATTTTAATTGCTATCATTTTCTTTTACTGTTAACTCTGCTCTCACCGTGTAATGCAAAAGGCATTGTTTCATTGTATCCGTATTTTATTTTATTCTAGTGATAATTTGCTGTTGGTTTTTAATGAAGTTTTTTGACACACCTGGCTTTAATTTCACATGCAAGACTTTAAAACAATCTTTTTCCTTAAAGTTCTCACTCTTTTGCTTAAATAGTCTTTTCCACGGCAAGGTAAAGGAACCGCTCACCTGCATTTTTCTGCTTGCTTTATGACTTCACATGATGCATGAGTTAAAAATTCATCCTTCTGGAATTTACTTTGATGGGTATTATTTTTTTCAACTATTAACCAGATAACCCAAAGATGCTTCAAAGAATCTTCTCACTGTCTCATGATGACATCTATTTTAAAACTAAGATTCTATGTATATGTGTGTTTATTTATGCACTTGGATTTGCTGTGAGCTATGTGTTAATTTTCCCATCAGTTCCATGCCATTGGGCTGCTGTAGTTAGAGTCACAGCACGTTCCCCTTATTACTCTTATTTTCTGTAATGACTTTTGCAAAGAATTGCATCTTTGTTTTTACATATAGCCTTTAGACTCTCTTTCTTAAGGAGTGGGAACTGGGATTGGTGTGTAAAATGAGGAAAGATTATTAAAAAGAAAGAAATATATCTCTTGGAATTCTGCTAAATTTGTAAGTTAATATATAAGTTAACAATAACAACAAAAAACTTTCTTACTGTATTCAGTTTTGCCTTTCACAATTACACTATCATTATACAGTTTTCCTTTCAAAGGAAATAGACATATATGACCTACATATGACCTAAATATATGACTAAGTCCCATATATACATATACATAGATATGAGACTAAGGTAGATCCCCCAGCTCACTTGAAGGATGGGGACAGGAGACAGCGGTGCTGGGGAGCCAGAGAGGTTTGGTGACATCTGTTCACCTTTAACCCCACAGTCTTCACTGGAGTTCCAGGAGAGAAAGCCCCTAGTGGGAGGCAGGGGCTTCTCTTCACACCTGTTTTGGAAGCCTCGGCAACACTGCCTCTGTTTCTAGATTTTTCTTTCTTTTGAGGGTGTTTCTGTCTTGTTTCTTTGGTTGTCGTTTCTGATTATTTATCTGGCTTTGGCTTTACACTTTTGTTCTGGGTAGGTGGAGGATGAGCAGGGACTATCGGTGCAGAGGGACAATACCTAGGGTGGAAGGAAGCTGGCAGACACAGGAATGTCTGCCCAGGGTGGTGAACTTACTTGGGATTACCTGGTACATTAGTGAGTCAAATAAATCTAGGACATAGCTTACTTATTCTTTGATCTAAACTTTTTGGTTTTTCTATCTCAAGATAAAACCAGAGTTGTCCCTATCACTCTCTGTGTGTGTGTGTGTGTGTGTGTGTGTGTTTGTCTTTAGTAAGTTCTTTTCTAAGAAACCCATAATCTTTAGTCAACTGACCATTGCTCCTTCATTACTTTATCTGAGAGTCCCCTTGGAACAAGGAGGTGGGCCTCTCTGGAGCCAAGGTTTTTGTTCTGGAATGAAAGAGGAGTAAAATGGAAGGAAGACTCAAGAGGGAGTTTGCTGTGGCCCTGAGGCTGGCAGGATAACACTGGCAGGGGGTAGGGTGGGGGACGGACATCCACATTTCAAAGCTGTCCTGAAGTTTCAGACTGACAAGATTGGTGTCTTCAGTTTTGACATAGGCTTAGAAGGGATTTCCTTAGAAGTGGGAGCCTGGAGCCAGAAATCTGTATCTCTGGTCCACCTGCCCCAACTGGAGCCTCCACGTTTACCCTTGGCCTAGGCATTGGGATGGCCTAGTCTTGCATGGTGTTTAGAGTGCTCGACTTGTAGAGTAGATGTTGTTTTCAGCTTTCATGGCCTTGACAAGAAGGAAGGCCTGGAAGAGAGGGACAGAGCAGAATATAGCATTCTGTTCAGTGTCTCTGAGAGATACTCGAGTTCTGAAGAAAGTTTTTCTTGCTATTTTGATCCTTTTTTTTAATTTTTATTTTATTGTTGGTGATTGGGGTGGAAGCCAGGATCTTATTTGGGCTACATGAGCACTCTACCACAGAACCCCAGCCCAAGCCTTTCCTTAGGCCTTTGGGAAACAGAGGAGAGAAGGTCAAAGAAGAGGAGGAGAGGGAGGGGATCTCTGATACTTTGTTCCTTTCTTGTGTGGAAGGTAACCGTCATTCTGGTATGACTGTCTTTGGTAGAAGGGACTTTCTTCCTCCCTTCCCTGTCCTCTCCTGCACGCATCCACTCCCTCTAGGTGTGGCCAGGGAGCTTCTCTGGTCCGTGAACTTCATCTTTCATCTGTCTGTCTCCTCACCACGCCTCTCCCACACCTGAAGGGCCCTTCACCTCCCAACTCCCCTCCCAAGAGTTGGGCTCCATGTCAAAGTCATACAGAATTGTCTAATTATAACAGATTAATCCATTAGGATTTATGCCTTTCTATTTATTGGCTGGAACTATCCATTTCACAGCTGTGGCTCCCACATCTAACCAGCTAGCAGGCAATTTAAATATAGAAAGCAATTTAACCTAGTTGGATACCGAGGCATCTCGCTTAATGTACTGCATAAATTTTGGAGCTCTTTGCTCTCAGCCCTCAAAAGGGCAGCCAACAGTTTCATGTCCCGAAAAGACTGGGCTTTTCAGGGAATTTACACCCCAGGAAGGGAGCCTGGGTATTGGGCAAATGAAAGGAGTCTATTCAAATGAGGTCAAGGGGGGTTTTCTGGGTGCTTCAGCTTTATAGGTTTCTTCCTCCTTTGGGGACCATAATCTTCCCTGAGCTTTCTGGGAGCCTGACACTGATAATGGGGTGTCTGCGTTTCACTCTCATTTTTACAATTGTATTTATTGCTGTTTGGGTAAAGTTTGTCTCCCACATTATACCAGTCATTGGAGCCTGCCTGCCAGGGACTTGCAGACTAAGAAGTGATCACCAGGTCTTGGTTCCCCTAGTGCTCTTCTGGCCTAGAAACCCCTCAAAGTCAGGCGTCTGTTACTCTGTCGTGGTGATGGGTGATTGTCTTTATCCTGTCTTCTGCAGGGCCCCCGATGGCAGGAATAATAATGTTTGGATAAACACAGTAGGAATGTCTGGTAACATCCACTTAAAATGATGGGAAAGTGTGGTCTGTGTGTAGTTGTGCACACCTGTAATCCCAGCGCTTGGGAGGTGGAGACAGAAATATCAGGAATTCAAGGTCATCCTTTGCTATATAGTGAGTCTGAGGCCAGCTTGGCCTATATGAGACCCTGTTTCAAAAACAGAGACACACACATATTGGGAGGATATTTGCCCAATACTATGTGTGATCTGAAATGGTGCTATCTCAAACCCAGAATTTCCAACAACCAGCAGCTGGACAGAGTCTAATAATAGAACCTTCTGGAGCCCTCAGAGGGAGCACAGCCCTGCACACAGCTTCACCTCAGGACTTAGCCTCCATAGCACAGAGACAATAAATTTGTGTGTGTTAGCCACTCAGTTTGTGTTTTTTATTATAGTAGCCTCAAAATCCAATATGCACTTCAGCCCTGCTACTAAAATTGCCATTCTGCTCCAGGGAGAATTAAATCACCAAATGCAAGGCCCAAAGGAAACTTTCTCTCTCCTGCTTGGGGACTATTGAGTCAAACAACAGCTTCACCAGGCCCCAGGGCCTGTAGTTACCCTTCTCATCTGCAGGGGGTGGAGAAAAACAGCTGCATTCCAGGTCCATGATTCTCTAAGACAGAGGGAGGGGTGTCTCTAGGCACAGACACTCAGAAAACACTCTCAAAGGTGTCCTGTCTGGTTCTAAACTCCGGACCTCCTGCTTGGGACTGGCTAGCTTAAGCTTAAGCACAAATAGTGGTCGAAAGTGTGGAAAACCCCAGTCACCCATCACCACGACAGAGTCACAGATGCCTGACTTTGTGATGAGGGATTTCTAGGCCAGGAGCTGAGAGCACCAGGGGAACCAAGACCTGGTGATCATTTCTTGTCGCCTAATTATATCCAAAATGACTGTCCCCTGACCAATATGGCCCTATTTTGAGGTCCAGGATGTTTGAATATCAACATACAAGTTTTGGGCAAACAAAACTCAGACCTACCTAACAAGATGAGAAGGTGTGGGCTATGAAGTGACTGGCTTGACTGCAGGAGAAAAACCACTTCCTAAACCAACGGTTTTCTCTATAAATCCCCAATAGGTAGAATATCTTTTTTGAACTCTAAAGAATGGAAATCACAATTTAGTTCCTAATTATATCATTTATTGTATTTTTTGTAAACATTATTAATTATTTCCTTCTTTTAAGTTGTTTTGCTCAGGTATTTTTGTCACTGTAATGAAAGTTGAACACATAGGAAGCCTAAGATATTTGTAATGTCTCACTTACCCATGGCTGTGAGATAGATGCTGTTCAGTTCATTTCATAGGGAAGCAAATAGTTTTTAGAGCATAGTCCCTAATTTGCTCAAAACCAAGGATCTAGCAGGCAGGAGAACTAGGATTTGAACCCCATCGTTTTTAATTAAGGTTCATTTTCTTTCTGTTATCCAATGTAGCTCCCAAATTTGTTCATGAACTTTTCAAATGAAAATTCTTCTATGTACTTTTTGCTGTTGGATCAGTAGGATTCACTCTAGGGACCCTTTCCAGTTCTCTATGGCAAAGTGTTCAGTGATCTCTTGGCCCCTGTTGTCGATCATGCTTCATGGGAGAAGATCTCTTGGTGATGAATTCCTTGGTTTACCTTAAATTAGGAATTTGAAGACGATTCATTGAGCCAGACTGTCAGAAGTTCACCCAGGAGAGGACCCGACTCAGCAGTGGGCAGCTGTGTAGGAACTGTGGTCCAAGGTTTGTCCTCTGCTTTGAGACCAGAGGTTGTGTGTTACTGTCATTCCTCCAGGGTGCTGGGTCAGGGTGAATTGACTTAGAGTCTTTCAACTCACTGATATCTTACTGATCAGCCAGAATACTGATGTCAGAGACACGGGAAGATAGAGTTGCTAGCAGAGTGAGTGGCTGGGACAGCTCGATATGTGTTCTCTTCCCTGGAGAAGGCGTCTCACTCCTTTGAAGCAATGGGCTTATTATTAAACTGTAGTAACCTGACTCATTCTTATTGTCTGTCTGTCGTGTGTGTGTGTATTGGGCCTTTTTCAGCTTTATTGAGGAATAGTAAAATTGTATGTATTAGGAAGATAACGGCATTTTGACATTGTAGAATGACCACTTTAGTCAGCCTGTCTGTCTGTCTATTTATCTATCTATCTATCTATCTATCTATCTATCTATCTATCTATCTTCTATCTATTTACTTACCTACACTCTTATCTATTTACCATCTATCTATCTTCTATCTATCTATCTATCTATCTATCTATCTATCTTATCTTAGTAGGTATTAAATATATCAGACAAAATTGCTTATTATGACTGAAACTTTGAATTCTTTGGCTAACATCTTCCAGGGTCCCAACCTTGGAATTTCTGCTTTACTCTTAGCTTCTACAAATTTGACTTTTTAAGATTCTGTATGTGAGATCATGCCTCTAGCTGATCTCCATCCAGCTTATTTCACTTAACATGATATCCTACTGTTCAGCCATGCTATTGCGAGTTGTGGGGTTTTCCTTTTTTTTTCCTTTTAAAATATTTGTTGCTGTATATTCATGGTATATGGTACTGCGTTATACAAGACATACAATGTAGCTTAACCTGTCCTCCCATATCTGTATCCTTCTTTCCCCCCTTACCCAACCCACCAGTTTCATTTGCTCCTTAGACAGTTTTGTTTATATTATCATGTCACATATGTATCCTTTTATTGTTTTTTATTATTCTATTTGCCATTGAATCACATGAACTCTTTACATATCCTGGGAAACATACCTAATCCTTGCTTTCTAAGATCTGCCTACCAAATAGCTAGAGTATTAGGCCAGCAGGTCAGGCCATCTTCCATGTAGCTTACAGTCTGCTGTGGTTTGAAGTGTCTCTTTCCTGCAAAGGTTCGTATTGTGACACCTTGGACCCCAGAGCGTTGTGTTACTGAGGGGTGATTGATCGCGAGAGTGTGCTAACTTTATTGAAGGATAAACTTCTGATGAATTTACAGCTGAGTGATCTGTTAGGAGCTGGGTTGTGGTTGGAGCTTCCTGGTCACGATGAGGCAAGCAGCTTTGCTTTGCCACACCCTCCTCGCCTGACATTCTGCATTTTCCAGGCCCACAGTGTTGGGTCCAGGTGACCACGGGCTGAAACCTCTGAAATCAAGAACCAAAATGAGTATTTCATTCTTTACATTGTTCTCTTCAGGGATTTCTTCATAGCAACAAAAGGCTGGTTGACATATGTGCTCAGTTTCCATGGCAACACTGACTCCCCAACTACCTGCATTTGTTACAGCCTACCCTTTTCATATAGCAGACCCCACTAAGGACACAGGTTTTGCTTTAGGCTGCCTCTCTCTAATGGCTGGTATTTATTGAGCCCCGGACTGAACTCTGGGCTGTGTATTGGTGAGGCCAGAGAGCCTGAACACTCTTCGAAAAGTATATGCATAAATGCTAATCTGGGGTAGTGAGTCACATGATGGGGGTTATTTTATGGTTACGTGGAGGGATAGGAGGTTCAGGAAGACATCCAAGAAATCATGGGCTGGAAAAGGACTACGAAGAGAAAAGAATTAGCCAAGACCAAACCACAAAACTGGCCAATATGTCCTACAGAGTTAAGCAAATTATGTTCACAATTATAAACGCGTTAGACAAGATTCATACACATCTGCTCTCTCTCTCTCTCTCTCTCTCTCTCTCTCTGTGTGTGTGTGTGTGTGTGTGTGTGTGTGTGTATTAGAGGACAAAGTGCTGGGAGATGAGGTGAAGTAGTCAACAAATCATGGAGAGCTGTCTAAAACCAGGTTAAAGGGCAAAGACTTTATTAGCTCTGCTGGATGGGATGGCTAAGTGCTTCCAGCAGCTGAGTAGCACAGGCAGACTGGTTTTCTGTCAAGAGGGAGTTGGCTTTTGGAGGGTTTCTGCTGGAAGGGCTGGGGTCTTCATGCTCCCCTCTATGCAGACGGCTGGAAGAGTTGCTCCGAAGGCAGTGGGAGGGTCTCCTCTCAGTGGGTTTCCTGGACACATGCACAGGCACCTCTACCAGAGGACCGGGAGAATTTCCAGACAGAGGAGTTGTGTTTTCAAGTTCATTTTCTTTCAGAAGTTTAGAGTTCTGTATCACGGCATACACCGTAGTCTGTTAGGAGCTGCTAAAGCATTGGAGGAAAGGGGCATGGGATGTGTGTGTTTTGCATGTGTGCCCGTGTGGATGTGTTTGTGTGAGAGTTCATGTGTGTGTGTGTACACACGCGTGCGAGTGATCACATGCACCTGTGAAGTCAGCATTAGTTAGTAATATATGAGTTATTCTCTGTTCACTTAGCATCTAGTCTAGTGTGGACTACATTGGGTTTATATTTCTTTTCTGTCACCTTTACTTGAGGGTGGGCAGAGACTTCCTTCTCCGTCTCAGAGGTAATCCCCAAATGTATAAATATTCAGCAAATGTTTGTGGAACCTGCGAGGAAAGGTAAAGTGAGGGTTTGTGCATCTGCTCCCTCACAGAAGGATCTGGCCAGGGAGCAGTGGATAGACTCGCGACGAGGCAGCACATCTTGTCTGCGGCAGCTGAGAGGTCAAGCACATTTATATAATCCTTTTCCTTACCCCTTGTTTATTTAACCGGGAATGGTGGCAATATGCATAGCTGCAAAGGCCTCCCCATGCTGTCATCTTGCAGTTTTAGCTGAGGAAGGGAAACCAAGTCAGGGGGTAGATGGGAGACATGCAGGAACACAGAGAGAGGTGAGGAGGAGGTCAGGAGAGGAATGGGCAAGGGCATGCGCATATGTGGGTTCTGGGAAGGCACATCCTGGCACAGAGGCAGAGACCACAAGGCCCCACTTGGTGGCCATGGAACACCAAGTAAAGACCACAGGTCTTTGAGACATTTCTGTACTTCCTGCCACTAGTCATCTGCCAAGATGGGTGGGCCAGGAAGTCTCAGGACCCTGCCTCTAGGGTTCACTGGCTCTGAGCTAGGGCAAGATTAAGCTATCTTCAGTAGAGAGTAAGGCTTTTGATTATTGTATTCTCTTTTGAGGGAGATTATATTCTGAGAACTTGTGATGCTAATGGGAAGGTTATGTATTATTAATAGAGTCCAAGGGTGAATCACTGGTTATCCATGTCAGTTGGGTCTTGGACATGATCACCAGATTTCACCACCTGTCCTATAGTATACAACAATTTATGGGCAGGAGGCATGGGCCCTTTCTTTCGGAGATCAACTGTAGCCTTTCTTTCAGCTGTGGAAGATGCTGCCCTCTGTGATATGATAGGCCCCAGAAACTGGTAAATCCAAGGCTGCTAAGCCAGCCATGCAAGCTGGGTGTGGTAGTATGTGCCTGTAGTTTCCCTACTTGGGGGTTGTTTGAGCCCAGGAGTTCAAGGCCAGCCTGAACAACCCAGTAATAATTCATCTTCTCAAGAAGCGGATCTATTATTAAAAAAGAGAAAAGATGTAAGACCCATGCATCTTAGCTCTTTGCTTTAGTTTTAATTCTTCTACAGTGTACAGCCTGCCAGGGCTTGGATGAAGGAGGGTCTGCTGTTTAAGCTCTTCTTCACTTCCTGGCATGGACCAAGCTTGAGCTGTATTTATTATCTAACTCCACTCTGGGTTCCTCTACAGTGGAGTCAGAGCTTCCAGAACCATGCAAGCTTCAGCACCATCGTTTTGGGATCATGTTTGCCTCTTCCCCAGCCCGCTCCTCCAATCCTGGTCATCTCACCCACACTCATTCCACAGCAGCTTTAATGACAAACTTTCACCCAGTCCCCCTGAAGCATCCAGTATGGTGTTCTTACAATAGCCAGCTTCCTTTGCATTCAGTATTCCTTTCACAGCTTATTAATTTGCATAACACTTAATCTAGTTGCATAATCAACAGTAACAAGTACAATTGGCAACAGATTCTTGGTAAATAGACACTGCACTGTGGGGAGGGGCCTCGATCTCCTAGAAGCTGCCTGGGTCATATGTTGTTTCTCAGAGACCTAGGGCTGGCCACTTCTGCTTGTTTTGCCAGTCAGGGCTTGAGACCATGGCTTTCTGAATGTCTAGGCTCAAATATAGACTCCTTGGCCCTCATCAGAAATACTGTTTCAAATCTCACCTTCATTTCTCTGTTTCTTCCAGTCTTCTGCTCTCGTCTCCAGGGTCCTTCTGAAAGGAGACTTGCGGATACTTTAACTTTAGGGACATAGGTTTCAATACACCTTTTTTTTTGAGTGATATAAACACTGTGTGCACAGTGAAGCCCTTGTGCTGCTCTGGGCCTCCAGATTCAAAACACAGAACAGCCTACACCATCTGCCATGTGGGCCCAGGGTGGAGGTGGGGGAATGAAAGAGAGAGAGAGAAGCTCCCGAGGTGCTGGGGTTTATCTGCCTTGGCCGAAGCACAGGCTAACACGGCTCTGAACTTGTGGGAATAAGAAAAACCTGCAAATTCCCCGTTATGCGCTCTGTGGCTCATACATTTTTGGTTCCAGGGGATGTATTCTAATGTGAATGGCATTAGATACTCCAGCCCTAGTTTACAAGACTGAAACTGCAAATAAAACCCTATTCACCACAACAAGCCACATGAAAAAGAGTACTGTGGGACGCAAAAGAGCTCCGTGAAAATTCCAGCCCTGCCGTCTTCCAGCTGGAGCCCCTTAAACAGAGGAATTAATTTCTCTGCCTCGTGGTCCCTTATCTGTGAGGAGGCATAATCATATCTACCTTGCAGGGTTGTTGGGAGAACTAAGTGCACACAACAATGCTCAGCATATAGTGGGCAACCCTTTTATTGATAATTCATTCATTTGATAGGACTTTAATGAAAACCTATGAGATGCTCCAAACCATTTGAGGAGCAGATGAGGCAGTGGGCCACCCTTGGGTGATGGCTCTTTAATTGAAGAAGTGTGCTACCTGTACACGATTCTGCTGAGTACCATTTCTGGGTGGTATGGGGTCGTACAGAGCAATTCTGGAGGATGCTGTCCTTGGCCTGAGGGAGACTTCCCAGAGGAGGATCAAGAGGAGGAGATGTCATCAGGGAAGAAGGGTGACAGCTGGAGCAGAGTTTCTCTGGACTTCTGGTCTCCTTTGCCTGTAGCTTGGAAAGGCTAGGGAGTAGAGCAGATGGAAGGAGACTTGGGGGTGCTAGGAGCAGCAGACTAAAAAGTGCAAGCCTGAGTATGTCCCATGTGCAAAGCTGAGAGCGGATTATCAATGCCACCTCAGTGCAAAAGCAAAACAAAAGCCAAAACCAGCCTAGCCAGGGAAGCCTTTTTCAGGGGCTAGTTAGTCATTGTCATCGGGTCAGCCAGCTTTGATGCTGCAAACCATGTTCCTGGACAGAGGAGCAGCTTCATTACAGTCTTCATGTAGGGATTTAACAGCCTTCAGCAGATGGCTGCTTCTTTCATAATCAAAATGTAAAGCATGGCCCCTTGTCACTGGCCTTTGTTGGGGGCACCAAGAACAGGGCTGGTGACACAAAGGGAGGAGAAGCTTGTCATCCTTCTTAGCTCATTTTTGGGCACGTCTCCAGTTCTGCTGCCACCTCCGCAGAGCTTCTGTGAGAGCGCTCCACCTGCAGCAGCCCCTTGAGCTCTTGGCATCGCCAGTCTAGAGAGCAGAACTGTCTGTCCCTCCAGGACTGACTCTTAGTAGACATGCTATCCCTCATGAGGGCAATGGTGGCCCTCTGTGCCCAAAGATCCCCTGTCACTGATGTGGGCCAGCTGTCTCTCCCTGGGGTCCAGGTCCTCTGGCTGCTGTTTTGCTGTCATAGTTCCTTTTGTTAAGTCTCTTCCAGGTTAATTAATCCTATTATTATCTCCACTGCGGTCTATAATTGGGCACACAGTGCAATTAGACCATCCATCCTGCCTTTTTGATGTACAACTCACTAGCCAATGATAATTATTAATTATTATCCTAGAGGGCTGTGCTAAACACAAATACGACACTTCTCTGGGTGGTTGGTTATCTGGTGTCTGGGGATCTCTAGTTAGCGACTAAGCTTGCTGTATTATTTATGAGCATATATAGGCTACTACCATAGAGCAAGGCCTTGGGCAAGGCCATAGCTTGGGAACATCATTAGCTAGACCACGGAGTGGGGTGGGGAGACTGTGTACTTTGGTCATCAACCTTCTCATCTAGGCCTTTTCTACCCCAGGCAGGGGCATTGCTGCACACAGTCACCCAGCGATGCTCCTTTCCAAAGCCAAGGCTTGTATATATTAAGACCATCATTTTATCTTTTGATCTATTTATCTCTACTCAGAGTTCTACACATGGTATCCTTTTAGTCATTTCTATGAGGAAGGTATTATTATTCCCATGTTATAGATGAGGGAGTCAAAGCTCAGAAAAATTAAGTAACTTGTAATGAAACCATAGCGAAGATTGCAACTGATGTTATGTCAAAGCCAACAGCTTCTTGGCATTAGGAAGAAAATGACATTTCATGAAGGATATAGGGAGATGGGTACTGGGATAATACTTGATGCTAGCAGGAAGAAGATTTAGGGAGTTTCTTGCATTAACTTCCAGGTACTAGGGAGCCATAGAGTTCTAGTAAGACAGCCATCAGACCCCCAAAGCTCCATGATGTGAATAAGCAGTTGCCCCTGCCTTCTGTGTGTGTGTGTGTGTGTGTGTGTGTGTGTATGTGTGTTTTCTAACTTCTCTTACCCAGGCTGCTGAGCAGGAGGTATTGGATACAGTGAGCTGAGTCTGGGATCCTTTTCCCAATTGTGTCCCTTATACATCATGAGACTTTCTAGTGGGGAGATGACATGCCAAGGCAGATATACCCTGCGTTTTTTTGTCTCTAACACTATATACGTTTGTGAATTGATGAGGGAGGTTGGTTTTATTTATTGGGTTTGGTGTATTTTGGGAAGTCCATGAAGATAAGGACAAACAAACCACTCAGTGATACTATATACACCCTCTACTTCCTGTTCCACAGGTCCTTTTGCCCTGGCCCAGGCACAGGGTAGGTTATATGATGGTGGGAAGACAGGAAGTCTTGTATCACAGGGCAGTGGTCTGAACAGGGAGGGTGGGAACTCTGTTCTGGTTTGACCATTGCTAGCTGAATGTTGCCTTGTCTCTGTTCATGGTGATGAGGATGAGCCTGGCAGGGCTCCCTTCTTCTGATGAATTATACTCTGTATTTTTTATGTTTTAACATATTAGAGAGGCTTCCTAGTCTAAAAAGAGACTGTCTTCCCAGAGCTCATTCTTAGATTCAGTGAACAAGTTGTCGATGAATGCCATTTCATGTACCAGGAAAACCATTTCAAGGTCAAACCCAGTTAGCTCCTGTATCTGTTGCACTCCCCAAATTTCATATTCTACTTGCCCCAAATCACATCAGGACAATGTACTAAACTACCACCATTACCCTTCTAGCCCTGAACTGCTGTGGGATAATGCTCTTGTACACTGTAAGGATTTGTCACTTGTATTGGTTTAATGAAACACGGATAAGTCAGTAGCCAGGCAGGAAGTATAGGTGGGGCAATTCTGGGAAGAATTCTGGGAAGAGAAAAGGCAGAGAGTCAGTTCCCAGCCAGATGCAGAGGAAGGAAGAGGAGAATGCCTTACTGAGAAAAGGTATGAAGTCACATGGCTAAACATAGATAAGAATTATGGTTTAAGTTAAGTTGTCAGAGCTAGTTAATAAAAAGCCTGAGCTAATAGGCCCAACAATTTATAATTAATATAAGCCTTTGTGTGTTTCTTTGGGACAGAATGGCTGTAGGACCAGGTAGGACAGAAACTTCTGTATATAAATGGCACCCAAATATATGGCAAGAATTTCCACATAAAGCCTGAGAAAGCTTAAGAAAGAAAGGATTCTAGTCAGACAAGAACAGAGACAAGGGCAGCTTTTTGGTAACCCTCTTATCTGGTAGGCTCTGTTTGCTGGTGGCAAGCAGAGGCAGGGCTCCTTTAAGAAAGACTTCCTGACTCAGCATTAGGAGTAAAACTGCATGGCAGCTCTTCTAAGAGGCCATGCCCCCAATCACTTAAATGGTGTTCATGAGCAGCCAGTGGCATGTTTCTTGGTGGTGGCATGGACCTAGAAACTCCACAGAATTGTAGCAATAAATGAGGCTCCTGCAATGCTTCTACCATAAAGCTAGACTCTCAGGGAGCCAAGGAATGGGTGGGGCCAGCCACCAAAGCTGCTGCTTTATTCCTAGCCATGCTGTTGAGCAGATAAAAGACTCATGTGATCAGAAGAAGATAAAGATACACAGTAAAGACAGATTCAGATGAAACAACCTCTAAATGGTTTGCAGTGTGTTTAAAATATATGTAGGCTTGGGAGAGAAAAGAAAAGATGAAGTTCTTAAAAAAGAAATAGAGTAAGCAAAAAGCTGTGTAAGGATAGAAACTACACAGAGAGTCTGGGTACTGTACATTGTTGTGTTGTCTTTGAATTGTCTGGTTGCTGAGAAAGCTGCTAGAAGACATTTGATTATAAATGCTACTGGACTAATCCAATCTATATATTTTGAAAATGCCTTGACTTCAAAATTTAAGTCAAAAGATATGTTACTTTAGAGAAGAGGTTTTGCTTTTGTTTCCACAGGAAATGAGAGGCTATGGATTCATTCTAAGTAAAGAAAAATAGGGTTTGATCAAGGAAGATCCTCTGAAAAATCTCTAATAGGAACAGATGATCCAGTGTTTCAGAGTACATTTGTTGCAGTTTCCTCTGAGTTCTACATCCAGAACAACTTCAAGACTGCTGGCTGAGATGATCCAGCCTCACAGAATAGTCCAACCAGGACTTGACCATAATCCTAAATTTTCTTTGGGTCCCCATAAGATTATCAGTGTTCCCAATGAAGTAGTTTAGAAAACTATGCTCACATTCCCAGAAAATGGATTATGGATGTTCGCCTTTGTTTAGTGTGTTGATTACAAGTTGTTATGGATAATGGTCAGGAAAAAAGCTAAGCAAAGGAGATTAGATTCAGGGTATTGTTTTGAAAAGAATAAAAGAAGAAATACTGTGGGATGATGCTCTTGTACATGTAAGATTTGTTACTCCTATTAGTTTAATAAAATACCAATTGACCAGTAGCCAGGCAGGAAGTATAGGCAGGACAACCAGACTAGGAGAATTCTGGGACGAGGAAAGGCAAAGATACAGTCACCAGCTAGACACAGAGGAAGCAAGATGAGAATTCCTTACCAAGAAAAGGTACCAAGCCATGAGGCTAAACATAGATAAGAGTTATGGGATAAATTGTAAGAGCTAGTTGATAATAAGCCTGAGCTAATAGGCCAATCAGTTTATAATTAATATAAGCCTCTGTGTTTTTGTTTGAGACTGAACAGCTCTAGGATCAGATGGGGCAGAAACTCGGGTCTACACTGAATCAACAGATGCTATTATAAACAGCTCATGCCAC
Organism: Dicrostonyx torquatus; assembly: GCA_028555095.1. Lineage (NCBI taxonomy): Eukaryota > Metazoa > Chordata > Mammalia > Rodentia > Cricetidae > Dicrostonyx > Dicrostonyx torquatus. Next base: position 766,150 of record JAQHUG010000126.1, read on the forward strand.
ACTTGGGCTTGCTCTGCTCTGCCTTCCCTCCCTGGAGAACATGGTGCAGGCTGTGGCTGATTCTTACTCACTAAGGTGCTGACCCACTCAGGGGGCCTGTTTGCTGAGCTATTGTATATTTCTAGTTTCTAGGGAAACCATATCAATGCAGTATTTGAAAGGCATTATTCTCCCCCAAGTTATCATTTGGATATATTAATATCCCACAGATACATTTTTGTAGGAGGGTCCGTCTTTATTTCTGTGCTTTGATTGGTTAAATAAAGACTCTGCCTGGCTTGTAAGATAGGTCAGCCCTTAGGTGGGTGGAGTAGACAGAATGGAAGTTCTGGGAAGAGAGAAAGAAGTGAGCCAGTCACCAGGAGGCTCCCGTCGCAGATGGATGCAGGTTAGATTTTTCTGGTAAGTCACCACGTGGTGACTTACAGACTTTTATAATGGGTTAGTTTATGAGGTGAGGGCTAGCCAAGAAGAGGCTAGAGATAATGGGCCAGGCAGAGTTTGAATGAATGCCGTTCTCATGTGGTTATTTCGGGTGCAGGCGGCCAGCGGCTGAGCGGGCCAGCGGCTGGCGGCTGGGGAACACAACATACACCTCTCCTCTAATTACAACACACTTTAATACAACTGGATTAGGAAAGGGCAGGTTCTTGATTCTCAATTCATTCTACCTGAAACCTTGATGGCACCCATCACATGTGTGGGTGGTTGGCGATGATTATAAAGAACTAAAACACAGATTCTGAGAAGAGGATAAAATGAAGGTTGTTCTTAGTTTACCTGGAAAGTGGCATCAAACAGCTTCTTGTCTGTTTTTAAGAGATTTGGGGTTTCTAGATAAGGACATCCCACATAAGGCACGAATATTATCTGATCCCCCATTCAGGGTCTGGAGGAAGAGATCAGGAGACTCATTGAAGAAGAGAAACATGCCTTCTGACTGTAATCTTGGGAAGCAGAGGCAGTACCCAATACTTCTGTTTTTCCATTTGCTAAATGGTGCTCAGAATACTTTCTTCCTCTGCACTACAGGATTGGAGCAGAGGTGACTCTGAGCATCTATGTGGGAACTCCCTAAAAATTTCTGGTTTTGGAAGATGAGGGAGGGTCAGTGACAGCCAGGGATTTGGGTCCTCCAGAAGTTGAGTCCTCCAGGCCAGAGGAAGACCTATTTTTGTAGCAGTTCAGTGGCTTGTTCCAGGACTCCATAGACCCAGCCATCTAATTAAAGGCAAACTCTTTCCCTGTAGCATCATGGTCAAAGGAAGAGCAGGAAAATTGAGAAGCACAGTAATAAGAGTAACGATGATACAAACCAACAAGAATGTAATCCATGACAGCAGCCACACTGTCCTGGGTTGGCTTCAGGGTCCAGATGGAATGCAGCTGCCACTGACCTTGGGATGATGACACTATAGGGCATAGCAGAGAGTGCCCTTATGCCTTCTGTGGGCCCCACATCTGTTCCTCTCTTCATGACTACAAGGTTCCATCCAGGACCCCAGACATGAATGTGGTGCATGGGCTGCCTGGCTGGCAGGGGCGTGGGGGAATGGCCAGTGTATCTTCGCCTAGGCATACACTTCTGGTATGTTTAGATGCTTAGGTACCTGCACCTAGAGGAACCAATGGCAGAGGTAACAGGTACTAAGTAACTCATCTAAAAACTTGGGAATTTCCTGGGTAAATTGCGAGCATGGGGGACAGGGAAAGAGGGAGGAAGCAGAGGGGGAAGGAGGAAAGGGGAGTGGGGGAAAATGTATAGCACATTCTAAACAATTAAAATGCGGGGAAAAAAAGAATGAAAAAAGTCAGGAGATTTAAATGCTTCCTTCAGACTTAGAAAAGACCCATAGTTTTATTCCCTCATCCATTCTTTCCTTCCCACATCTTCTTCCATCCCGCCCTCCCTCCTTCCTGTCTCCATTTCTTCCCCCTTCTCATCTACGCCTCCCCTCCCCTTTCCTCATTTTCTCCCTTGGGTCTCCCTTCCTTCCCCCTTCCCTTCCTTTGAACTCCTAATGATGCCACCCAGAGTTAGGTTTTGGTACACAGAGATGAATGGTGCCCAGTGTCTGCCCTTGAGGAATTTTAATTGGATGTCTAAGTCTGTAGAAAATTATTAAATGTCATTGACCTGCAGAAAAAAAAATGGAGTTTTCTTCTATCTGATTTGGCTGCCTGTTCCCAAGGCTGCTCTTGAATTCCTGCCCTCACAGTTTCCTGGGTTTCTTTATTCCGTTTATTGGTACTGCACCAGAGTCCAGAGGCAAAGGTGGATGATAAACTAGAGGGAAGTTAGGGGGCACAGCAGGAGTATCTGCTGAGAGCACAGAGAGGGGTAAGCGAGCCTGTGCAGGACCCAGAAGAGAAACTGAGGCAAATGTCCTTTTTGTCATAAATCCACTCTCAAGATAGTTTACCTAGTCCCTTGATAATAACATTAACCCAGTGGTCCAGCCACCTCTTCAAGCTCCCACCTCCCACTAAGGTTACAATGCTCTGGACAGGCCCCCAGAGGCTCATATATTTGAATGTTTGGTTCCCGATTGGTGGGCTGTTTAGGAAGGGTTAGGAGGTGTGGCTTTGTTGGAGGAGGTGTGTCACTAGGGGTAGGCTTTCAGCTTTCAAAAACCCATGCCAGGTCTAATGACTCTCTCTCGATCTCTGCCTCTTGCTTGTAGATCAGCTGTAAGCTCTCAGTCCCTGTCCCAGCGCCATGTTTGCCTGCCTGCCTCCACGTTCCTGCCCTGATGGTCATGGACTCACTCTGAAACTATAAGCAAGCTCACAGTTAAATGTTTCCTTTTCATAAGTTGACTTGGTCATGCTGTCTCTTCACAGCAATAGAAAAGTAACTAAAACAAATGTCAGTTAAAAGTGAGCAGTTTTAGAGGGGACACTCAAATTATAGCCCTGAGGAAGATTGGGAAGTGGCGTGCAATGATGGAACGCGGTAGCTGCTTAATATTTAACAACTTATTGACTAACAGGCCGGACAGTTGTGCTATGCGCCAGGCACTTTGTGCTTTGTGGTGACCGGGGTCATTGCATCTGACCCTTGCTGACTTCTTTTTTTTTTTTTTAATTTTTTTTATTATTGTTAAAAGAAAAATTTACATTTATTCCCCTTGTTCCCGGCCCTCCCGCTCCCCCACTACCCCACCACCCTCCCCCTGCTTCTTTAAGATGGGGCAGGATACCCTGCCCTATGGGAAGCCCAAGGCCCTCCCCCCTCCATCTCGGTCTAGGAAGATGTGCATCCATATAGAATAAGTTCCCAAAAAGCCAATTGAGGAGAGTAAAAGGAGTACAGTGATTCACCCGAAGACACTCTGTACCACGTGACTCCATCGTGGTTCCCCGAGACCTCAGACCTAACGTCTGAGAGATTACACTTATTTTTAGCCTGCCGTTCTCCAATGGCTCTTCCTCTGGGGCTTTCGGTCATTTTCTGTTCAGCCATCCATAGGTGAATATCCCACACTGGGTTTGTTTTCTTCCCCTCGTCCTCATTGTACTAATGAGTCTTTTGTCTACAATACCAACATTTGCTATTTATGTCGTGTAATGTTATTATGTCGCTTTTAATCCTCAAAAAAAAAAAACACCTCACACAAGGTAGATGCTACTTACTATATTCCTTTAACAGACAGGGACATGAGAATGGGAGAGACGAGATGTTCATCCTGGCCTTTCCTATGGCTGCAGAGGTGGGATAGGCACCTGCTTCATCCGACCCCTGCATGCCTGTACCTCCTGCCATGAAGGCATGCTGCCCCATCCAGTCAAAGCCTGCTACAGGCAATTGGTTGGACTTCACACCGGATTCTGAACCATACCCAGGGTAAGGGTCCCGCTTAAGTCAATGTTGTAATTCCTGGGATCTGGTTAGTGGAGGCTGCAGAGGGAACTGATGTTACTCACCAGCTGACCTTGAAGGAAAGAGATGGCTAGATTCTCTGTGCATAGATCCAGCATGATCACATTGGTCCTTGAATGTGGGTGAGGACGGGAGGAGCCAGTGTCAGAGAGAGACTTGAGGGGACTGTGCTGGTGGCTTTGAGAATGACAGGCAAGCAAAGGAAAGTGGTGGCGAAGAAATGGATTCTCCCTTAAAGCCTTTAGAGGGGAATCTTGACTCTGCAGTATTCTTAATTTTAGCCTTGGTGGTCCATTTTAATGGCTGAACTCTAGAACGGCAGACAATTGGTGTTGTTTGAAGACGCTGTGTGATAATTTGATGCATCAGCAGGAGGAAGCCCATGCAAGTCTACAGCCTCTCAGCTCAGGATCTCATTTCTTCTCTCTCAAATTGTGACTTTTATTTGTCTCCAATCTTCTTTATAAGGAGTCTGTATTTTTTTTTTAAATTCAGGCAAATATTGCTTGCACTGTAGTCCAGAAACTGACTGCCCTCCCCCTTCACACACGTGCAAATGCCTGCTCCTGTACCTATGTACCTATGGGCTTCCATAGACCTTTTGCATGAAGACCACATTGAGTTTCACTGTTTTGAACACAGTACAGATGCTGCCAAGTCAGTATGGCCTCAGCCGCTTCCTCTCAGCTTTCCAGATACGGTCATTCAAATGTCATGGGGATATGGTGAGCGTCTCAAACTTGGCGAGGCTCCAACTGGAGCTCTGCTTCCACCTACACCCCTCAGCCTGACCTGATCCTCCCTGGGGCTTAAGCTTAACTATAGTAGTTGATTCCAATCTCTCATTTTCCCACCTTCATACCCTGACTGTCCCCACAATCCCCGGATGCTCACAACCATTCTCTGTTCTCGTATTGTTTTCCCATGACTTAGTCTGCACACAGCAGTCCAGGGACCTTTTCAAAGCTAATATGAAACACATCTACAGAGAACTTTCAAGAACGGTACAGCGAGTCTCTAGGGCTCTCTTGGCCACTATTGTATGACATATTCAGCACAATGTAGAAGCCAATGTTGGGCTCTTACTGTTGACAAAACTTCGCACTTTGGATTTTACAAGTTTGTCATCAGCATCCACTCTTTTCCAGGATCCCACAGTGTGTTTAGCCATTGCATTTCCTAGGCTCCTCTTGGCTTCGACGGGTTCTCAGGCTCTCCTTATTTAAAAAGACTGTTTTTAATAACTCACTTTACAACTGTTTTTTTTTATATTTATAACTCACTGTTTTTACAAGCATTAGTGGGGTGTTTTTTGGATGTCCCTCCATCTGAGTTTCTTTGGTCTTTTCTCATGCTGAGGCTGGAGTTCTATCTTTTGTGTGAGGGGAAATGATAGTTTTGTGACGTCATACCAAGGATGCACACCGCCAGTGTGTGTTTTCACTGATGGTGTTGACCTTGGTCATCAGCCTGGTACACAGCCTGCCAGGTTCTCTTCCGCAAAGCCACCTGGTTCCTCTTCCTATGCGCATTGTACACTTTCCAGGCAATTTGACAAGAGCGGCTCTCTCAGGATGGGTAACAGAGAAGGGAGTGGAACTCTACCTCCTGGAGCCCAGTGTAACTACCTATGGGAGATTGGTCTCCTTTCCCCCACTTAGTTGCTTAATTATTCTTCATTGATTTGCATCAATAGCAGCTCATTTTCTTCATAGCTGGGTTATAATCCATCTGTGTTGCTTAAGTTCCTCCATCGTTGGCTTTGGCGAACTCCTTCAGGTAGGCTCCTCTGTCCCTTTGGCATGACCTTATCTATGATTTTACTCGTTCCTTCCTCCCTGACCCTCATAGGTGATCTGAAATTAGCTAGTATTTCCTACTCAGTCACTAGACACGGGTATGTCTGGGAGCTCAGAAGGCTTTTCATGGTGAAATGGAGGTTGGGATACTGGCTACTGGGCCAAGGATCTTCTGAGAATGCAAGCGGAGACATTTCTTTTTCCCTTAGAGTAAGGTGTCCACTTCTGACTTGGTCTCTGGCTCGCTCTCCAGTTTTGTTCAGAACTACCCACAGCCTCCTGAAGTCATAGCTATTCTCACATGGAACATTTTCACTTTTCGACACCTAGGGAATCCTCTTCAGACTCTGGTTTCAGTGACGGGTGATTGTATCTAACTCCATGAGAGCTCAGGCAAGGGCTTTGACTGCCTCCTTAACCTTTGTTCAGCCCACAGGAACGCTGAGGTACCTGATGGTGCTAGGTTCCTGCTTATGGCATGAACAGCTGCCTCTAACCTTTGTCCTGCCCGTTTCCTCTGGTTTCTGATGGAAAGTAAGTCTCTCCCTGGAAAAATGTAATTCTTCTCTGAAGGTCTAGCTCCGAGCTGGTTCCTCGTGACCCAGAAAACTGTCATTTGTTCTTCTGCAACTGTTGCTCTTTGTGTGCAGCTCTACAGACATATTTAGCACACAGAGCTGTGACTGGCTTTCAAATGCGATGGTCTTCACGGGGCGAGCTCTCTAGGGAGTCAGGCTTTCACTCATGCATCTAAGCTCTTCAGTTCCGGGCCAGTACATACTTGTGACTCTAAGACTCTCCTTGTGCAGTCTGCAGTAACACTCCACACAACCCTCCCTGGGCAAGGAGGAGCCATTTCTAGCTCACTCTATGAGTTGGGAGTCGGTGGTTGAGCTTGCTTCCCATTTGCTTTCTTCTTCCTTTTCATAGGGAGAAGGATTCAGAGGTGGAAAGTTCATTTCCAGCGAAGCTTTCTGCTGCTTCACTGGCTCTAAAGGAGGTCCCTTCCTCCCCAGTCTTATCTCGAAGTCTCCTTGATGTCTGTGTCTTTCTCCTCCTCCTTTCCCACCTCTGAAGATCAATAATATTGTAGAAGTGAGAGATCAAAGTTCTCCACGTGGTGGGCAAGCAGGAGTGAGTGTTGGGTGGAGGGTGCAAAGAGAGTTCCTAGTTAGCCCATTCCTTGTATGTTGCTTCCAGAAGCTTCTGGGTGCTCAGCCCCCAGCTTCCATCTTTCTCCCTCGCATTCTTCTTCATCCTTTGGCCTCCCCCTCCCACTTTGCCCCATAAACAAAGCCGCAGCCTCAACAACATCTTGTAAAACACATTATAAAATGCTTCTAATAAATCCCTAACAGTCTTGGCCATAACTGCTTGAAAAAGGGTGATTATGACATAGAAGTGTCAGGTTAGAACAACAAATTGGGCCACACAAGCAGGGATTTATTCATCTTTGTAAGTGTGCTATAAAGGTCCATATAATTTCACAAATAAATATGAACATTTCCTAGCAAATAGCTCCTGGATTTAGAGCTCCAGGATCACAGGAAGGAGGACATTAGCACCAATGAGACAATTTCAGATATAGGGCAAATCAACCTAGGGTACACCAAGCAGGAAACACTCAGCCCCGTCGCTGTCCCTACTCAAGTGCATGGGGTCCTTAGGTCAGGGAGGGCAGTAGGATGGACTACTGTTGTGTTCTAGGATCAGTGCTGAAGTCAGCTGCAGCTCTTAGGACAGTCCCTGAGGCTCCAAGTGAGCACAAGAGACCAAAGGAGGCAGACTTTGAGTTCTGGTGGATGTGGGGGGTGTTGTCAGGGCCAGGGTAAGTTGACCCACATGGAAATTTGAGTGCCAACCCTCTCAGTTTCCCCAGCACACCCTAGGATGCTGGACTTCTGCTTTAGATGGTCACCCCATCAGTCAGAAAGCAGGACTTCCGGACAATGTTTCATGCAATGCTGTGTTAGGGGTGCAGAAACAGGGTGTGGGGAACAGGAGAGGGCTCAGAGGCAGTGGAACTGGTGAGACTAATGCTTTTCAACTCTGCCGGCCTTTGTTGTGCTTTAAAAATTCCTTTTGATTTCTGGCCCCATTTCAGCCCACTGAGTAAGAATCTCCAATGTGGGGTTCAGGCAGCTTTTATGTATGTGTATATACGGAGACCAACCTAGGGTATCATTCCCCAGGCAGTATCTATCTTGTTTAATGACACAGGGTCTCTCATTAGCCTGGTGCTTGCCCATTCAGCTAGGATGGCTGTCCAAAGAGCCCTAGGGGTCTCCTTCTTTCCTCCAGGTACAGGCCTGTTTCTACCTCCCCAGTCCTAGGATTACAATTATGTGTCACCACACTTAGTTCTTTCTAACATGAGGTTTTTTTGGTTCAAACTTAGCTCCTCATGCTTGTAAGGCAAACTTTTTTTTTTTTTTTTTTTTTCGGTTTGAGCCATTCACCCCAACTTGTGATTCTGATGTACATTTCACATATGATGCATAGCAAGGCAGACCCACCGCAGGGCTGATCCCTAACTGTATTTTATTAGTGCTTTATAGGAACCGCTGTTTAGGCCATCATTGGTTTTCGTTGTTGTCACCATCCACCTCCTGTCTCCCATCCTTAAGCACCAAATCACATTGACTCCGACAAAACATGTTGGCTGCATCAGTCACGAGGCCACTAAGAACACCACTGACCCTTCTACCATCCGGTCGTTTTATGTGGCAGACATGGCCTAAATAAGGAATAATGACCTGGATTGTCATGCTGAAAATATTACAAATGGGAAAGGCCATCCTAACAAACATTCCACTCTAGAGGGAAGATAAAACTGTAATGAACTTGGGTAGAGCAGGGATGTCATCTGTCACTATGTCTTCATGCTTGATGTCTGGGTTATTGGCCTAGAGTCTACTTCTCATTTTATTGTTATCCAGCAGAGAAGGCCTGGCAGGACACACAGACTAAATATAGTCCTGGATGTCTGGTTGAAATGGTTTTTATGCATGGGATGAGATTTGGATTGTCGTTCTAGACTTGGGGATAGTGGCTGCTCCCTATATGACCTGGCAAAGAGGAGGACTGGCAGAATAGAATGGGTCGAAGTTTCTAAGAGAGGCCACATGGCCTCTGTGGAAACCTGACATCAGTTCATGCCCAGCTTCTGCCACGAGGCTTGCTCATTGGTCTGTCCAGGTCACAGTTCTTTGAACTGTCACCTGGTGTCTGCATTCTTTCCAAGTCGGCCTCTGGATGCTGGTGACAATAATGTCTTAATTACTCAGGACTCTTCTTTTCTCAGCAAGCACATATAACCAGGAACCAGGCCTTTTTTTTTTTTTTGGTTTTTGTTTCTGGCATTCAGTTTGCTCTCATCAAAATGTGGGAAATCCAAAAAGTTCTATTTTACTTGATGATTATTTGACCTGGAGAAAAATTTGCTTAACACTTTGAACCTCAATTTCTTTTTCTATGTTGTGGGTATAAGAGAATCATGGATTCATAAAGCACATATAACCATATACAGTGCCTCCATTTGACTCCTCTGCGTTTGCCATTTCTTTCTCTGTCCTTTCATATGTTCACTGAGATCATCTTGTATCTGATGCCGCCTCTTTGTCATGGCACTTCTAGTTGCTGCTCTAACCCTGCTGGACCTTTTCACTCTCCACTCCATCTAGGAACCAGAGTGTTCTTTCTTCTGTGATAGATTATGTGGGTCTGCCCCAGTCTGCAGAACATCTGCTCTGCTTTGCTATTGCCCAGACTTCGAGGACCACAGACAAAGCCTTCTCTGTTCTCCTTTAGGGGCTGAGTTCTGTAGGAGGGTCCTCCTGTATTTCTGTTGATTTCATTGGTTAAATAAAGACCCTGCCTGGCTTGTAAGATAGGTCAGCCCTTAGGTGGGTGGAGTAGACAGAACGGAAGTTCTGGGAAGAGAGAAGGAAGTGGCCAGTCGCATGAGGATCTCGCCGCAGGTGGACGTACCTTAGAACCGTCTGGTAAGTCACCCACCTCGTGGTGACATACAGACTTTTATAATGGGTTAGTTTAGATGTGAGAGCTAGCCAAGAAAAGGCTAGTGATAATGGGCCAGGCAGTATTTAAATGAATACAGTTCTCATGTGGTTATTTCGGGCATAAGCAAGCAACCAGTGGCTGAGCGGGCCGGCAGCTGGGGGCTGGTAGTAGGGCGCCGGGAATACCACCCACACCTCTCCCCTAATTACAACAGAGTTCTTTTTCAATTTTTCAGGTTGTTAAGTTCAACTTTTCCAGGAGGGACCCCTAATGTGTCAATAACTTGAAGTAGGAGAGAGAAGGAAGATTCTTCACGACCACCCTATCTCTGCAGAGATTCTTCACGACCACCCTATCTTTGCAGGCCATGTCATCTCTGAAGGCCACCCCACCTCCACAGGCCATCACATCTCCAAAGGCCACCCTATCTCCAAAGACCACCCTACTTCTACAGGGTACTCTACCTCTGTAGGCTGCCCCACCTCCACAGTCCACTCCACCTCCATGGCCGCTCCACCTCTGCAATCACACACACACTCTCAACTCTTCCACTTCACTCAAGTTCACTTGACCCTTCCTTATCTCTTTAAAGGCCCTCATTTTCTAAGACTCAGATCTAGACCTTCACCTCCCACCCCGAGGGATTGTCACCCGTGATGTTCTCATATGACTCCTGGGGTTGGGATCTTCTTTTTGTCTCTTCATGTCTTCTTCCATCCTGCTTTGTGCTCTGGGAGGGCCTAAGGGCTCCTGTGACTTTTGGATTCAGTTTGGGCTTAGTCAATGGAATGAAGCAGCTGGGGAGGGAGGTTGTGGTGGGAGGAGAGAGAGAGAGAGAAAGAGCTGGGAGATCTCCTTTTAGTCTCCCTCAACTTGGGGCATCCTCAGGTTGCCACAGTTTTGCTAAGTGAACCTCTCTACCTAGACGTTCTCTCTGACTTCAGCGGTGTCTCTTCTAATTGGTCTCTTCAAACCTGGATATTATCCCTTGTGCTTCCCCTAAGCCCTTCCCACTTATTCTAAAATAGGACTCTCATTAAACTCTCCTCAATTACCCAGCTTGAGCACACCATCTGTTTCCTGCTGAGACCCCCGACTGGTACGGCTTCTGATGGTGCAGTATTCAACTTAACACTTTAATGTGGATTGTTTGATTGTTTTACTTTGTCCTTCAGTTGTTTATCTCATGCTCATTGTGGTTAGGGTCTGAAGAGCAAGTGTGACCATCATCCAGCTCTCCTTGGAGTCTTCAGATGGGCTTGGAGTCCATCATGCTGGTCTCATGCTGTGTGTGAAGCAAATGCTTGCAAAATTGCCTAACATGAAGATGGTCTTTTTCTTCTCTGTCCCTGCTAAGGTTGGGCAGTGGGGGTAATTCTGTCCCTGGAAGTCAGGCTCACATTCTGGATGGGAAGAGGCAATGAGGTAAGGTCCTGTAGCTTAGGAGGAAGTTGAGGAGGTTTAAATCTGATATTCTGAGATTATTGGTTCAAGGACAATGTGAGGACATTGGCAAGACAGGAAGTCTTGTGCCTTCTGGTGAGCTGATGGGCAGAACTTAGAGATGGAGAATCTGGTCCTAAATGAAGTATAGATACGTGGTCATGAGCTCACAGGTCACCTAAACTAGAAGGGACCTTTAGAATATACAGCCTTGTATCACATCTGTTATGGTGACCACTTTACCATATTGTGATTCCTGAGCAATTGAAAGATGACTGATGTCACTTTTCATATGCTAAAGATAACAAAATAGATGTCAGATTTCAAAGCCAAGTCAGCAAAGAATAAAAATTCCTCATTCAAATATCTGTATTCACTATATATTGAAAGGATAATGTGTTGTTTATATTACATTCAATGATAAATCTTAGACGAATTCATTTGTTTTTCCTCTTATAGTGTGGCTACTAAAAAATTTAAACTTACAACTACAGCTTGGGTTGCATGGACACTGGGCAGTGCTGAAAGGCTTTAGCATTCTTGGGAAGAGAGCTGCCCAAAGTATCATACCTGGTAGAAATTTAGCCAGGGAAGCTAGGAAGCTACACATTGTTTCACTCTATCAGTTCTTTTTCATGCCAAGGGCAGATCTCAATAGTCCTGCTTCCCAAAGTTGGTGCCAAGAATTCAAATATAGCCTGTTTGGGACTTTTGCATGAGTTTGGATTAGAGGCTGTGGCCTTTCTCCTAGGTCCACCTGATCCTTGCCAAACACCTTGTCCTTTTGGAAGCCCATCTGTGATGTGGGTTTTTATATTATTTGCTGGTAAGGGTCCTTTCCATACATGACCTTGGCCCAGGAAGCCTGGATTGGACATAGAAGAAGAGTCAAATGCTAAAATTTGCAAAGAGCCTTCATCCCTTATCATGGTGGGTGTGATTTCTGCAGAGTCCTCCAAAGCTGCATGACTCAGTCATGTCTGGATTGATTCTTCAAGTATTGTATAAGCAAATCATTTGTATCTAGGACAAGAAAAGGAGAGGGTATGGCTTCTGGACTCTTTATTAACATCCTGGAGTAAGATAGTCCATTATCCATAGAATAACTCTAGAGCAATGGCTTATACTACAGATCCTTCCCAAGGAACTGTCCCAGACTACACTGGGACTACCACTGAGAGGGTGGCCATGGTTGTAAAGGTGGTGTGGATTTGTAGAAATAGAGCCAAGGCAGAAGAGCTCTTGAGTAGTTGGAGTCTTGCTAACAAGTTCAGTGATGTGGGCAGTTCGCAGTCACCATAGCCTGAGTGCCCTCATTAACTTAAGGAGGTGGTGCCTTCTATCTGGTCTTCACTCCTTGGCATGGCTGGGCATAGTGAAAGTGTAACACATGGCTCTGGAAAGGGTATACTCGGGGCTGAGGTCTCAGCGAGAGGGGAAAGGAACAGAGGGAGCCCACAAGGGAGGCTGGCCATGCCATTTATCTTCCAAAAGGGTTGTTCAGAGGGTATAGGGAGATGCTATTAATATTAAAATTGGGACAAAGGATGAAGAACAAGAACAGGCTATGTAATTAGGACATATTATTATTATTTAAGTGTAAACTGTATCTCCCTTCTCTTTTCTCAAGCCTAGCCTTCTTTCAGGCCCAGTTGGTGGCATGGTTTGGTGAGGTTGTGGAACTTTGGGATATGGGACCTTGTTGACAGAAACAGGTCACTGGGGCAAGCATTGAAGGTTTCCTCTCCTTTGTATTTTTGACCTCTTGGCTCAGCTGCCATGGCCATGCACACTCTCCCTGCCATGGACAGAGCCCCTCATGCAGCCATGTTTTCCCTGCTGCGATGGACTGGACCATCTGAAACTGTCGACCCGAAGAACTCATCCCTCCCATGAGTTGTTTCTGTCAGATCTTTGGTTCACAGGGATGTAAAAGGAACCAGTGTAAGGTATACAACCATCTTGTCAGAGACCAAAGGGAGAGCCAAGATCAAGTTCATTCTAGTAAGTGAAACTTGGTGGTAGGGACTGAAGGCAGGGGAGGGTCTAGAGCAGAAAGGAAGGTGAGGATAGAGGATGAAACAGGAAGGTGTATTGTGAATACTGCCTCACACAGAAGCAAGACTACTCGGAGGATGTGGGCAAGTGCTGGCCTGGAGCTCAGGTGGCTAGCCATGTAGTCCTTGATTGACCTTCCAGGGTATCAAGAGTATGAAGGGACAACATGGTAAGTGACCTGACACCACATACAGATGTCACTACTGGCACCCTAGATGGTCGTTTTGTAGACATTCCCCCAGCTGCTGAGGAGAGAAAGCCTGCTGCTCAGAAACCACCAGAGAAAGCATGAAGATGCTTCATGTGTGAGGCCACAGTCTCCAGCCTCAGATAGGAGCAGTTCAAATGGTTGAGACCTCGGGTGCCCCCAGGGCCTGCCTCTCCCCAGAACAATGCTCTCTGTTGTGTTCCTTGGTTCCTAGGCAGTAGGAAGCCCTTTGCCCAAATAGTGCACAGAAGGCCTTAGCAGAGGTGCCTCTGTGACCTCTAGCTAGGCAGGACAAAAAGCCAATTCTTCTTGCCTTGGGGCTGGGGTGGGAAGGACAGCACTGCCTCTTTGTCTGTGGAGAAACATGAGTGGCCTAGTGTTCCAGCCTTTGGCCCTCGGCAATCTCTCTTTCATCTGCTGACCTCATGGGGTCCTGCTTTAAGTCTCCTTTGCCATGGTGCAACTCTGGGGAGAGAAACAGTGTGCATGTGGGCCAGGCCTATAAGGAAAAACCATCATCCCTTCGTTCAATGGTTCTTGGACAGAGCCTAACTGCATTTCCTGTCTCCCAGGGAATCACTGCTAGTTGTGAGGGTAACCAACATTTTTGTTCAGATAGGGCATGATGTGCGCAGACACAGACATGAGTGTCCTGAAAGGAAGATATGCCTATCCTCACAGGTCCGTGGAAACTTGATGTCGCTGTGATCAGAGCCTTGCTGTAAGCTCCACAGTGCATTAGGAGGCAGAGGGATCAAGGTGAAGGTGGGAAGAACTTTCATTGCCATTGCTATGGGAGCCCAAATGACCTAGGTGAGCAGCCTGGGGATTGGTCAGTCTGAATAATAATAGTGGACTCTGAACACAGAGCTTGGTTTAGGATCCTGATCCGGGGGTGATAAGAGCCAGTATCCAGTATCCAGGAGTGAGGCATCCGACTTCCACAGAGGGAATAGTTCTAGGACTCAGTCTTTCTGGAAAGGGCAATGGTGTGGCCCCAAAACATTGTCCTATCAGAGAAATCCAAAAACGTGACTGTTCTTTATTTATTCCTAAGGTTCAATGGAAAGTCACCACTCTGCTACCAAGATCTTTCATGGCATATCATTTTTTTTTTTAAATTTGAAGCCCGTATCAAAGCCTACTTTGGGGAACATTCCCTCTTCTACCTCTGGGGACCCCATTGGAACTGTTCTCCTTTCCTGTAGGATCATATGTCTACATGCAGGTCTGTGACACATTCTGAATGAGTCGTGTTTGTGTCCTCTCTTATTCAAGAGCCTCTTGAGGATTCCCCTTGTCTTATTTCTCTCACAGCCTGTGCTACAGGCACAGAACAGATGTTATGTGTTTTGACAGGATGGGGGACGAAAAGAAAATCATGCTTTGGAGTGTCTCTAGACTTAAGGGGGTCACAGTACTTGCTGTGTTGGTATCTCTATGGAGAAAGTACCAGGAAATATGAAGTGTGGGGATCAGGCAAGTCACTCATCATCTCATAATGGACACCATAGGTGGTCCTTCCTTGGCCACCAAAGGATGTCCCCTGGAGGAATTTCAGTACATGGACCTTGTGGAGCCCTTCAGGACCTGAACTTCATGCAATATGGGCATGTGGATTGTCCTAAGGGAAGAAGTGAGTCAGACTTTGGAATTGCTCCCAACTCAGAATAGGTTAAAACCATAGAACATAGGTCCTTGCCAAGGCTATGTGGCTTGAAGTTGGTGTCTACCTCCCATCTTGATGCTATGCCAAGCTGTGTGCCCACTGTCCTCATTGGGCTTCTCTCTCTGTGCTCTTCCTTCTCCAGTAGTTGTGGATACTGGATCTCTCATAGGTTAGTCTCCTAACCTCCAGACCTAGTCCTGATGCATAAGTTGGACACACTCGGAAATAATCTGTATTGTAAGCCTTACAAAAAAACCTTATTCTGATCCTGTTCTCTGTGTCTCAGAAGTGGACGCCCAGACAACATCTTATACCAAGTGCCCCTGGGGACATAGCGAACATTCCCAGTGATTTAGATGAGTGACTTTCTCAGTTCCTTGCCCTTTCTCCTACCGCCCCTGCCAGGTTGCCCTAACTTAGAGTAGTTGCCAAGAGAGTTTTCAGAGGCTAAGGATAGCCCCATTAATACTGTTGTTATTATCAGCAGCATAGCAACAATACCAGTGACCACCATGTTCTCAAAAAAGATTGCCAGCTATGGCAAGAACCAATGCAGAGAGAAGGTAGACACGTTTATTGACTCATGCATGAGATAATGTATTGTTTAGGGTTCTGGAGAGGAATAGAACTGATAGAAGGGCTATATATTGAAAAGAAAAGAGGTTCATTACATTGGTTTCTAGTCTAGGTGTTTTTTTGTTTGCTTTATTTTTATCAACTTGACACAGCTAGAGTTAGCTGAGGAGAGGGACCCACAACTGAGAAAATGTCTTTGTAAGATTGGCCTCTAGGCAAGCAAACCTACGGGACATTTTCTTAACTGGTGACTGATGTAAGAGGGCCCGGGCCATTGTGGGTTGTGGCACTTGTCTAAGAAAGCAGGCTGAGCAAGCCAGCTAAGTCAGCAGCATTCTTCTGTGTCTTCTGCTTGGATTCCTGCTTTGAGTTCCTACCTTAACTTCCTTCAGTGATGAGTGTGCCCTGAGCACTGTAAGAAGAAACAAGCCCTTTCCTCCTTGAGTGGCTTTTGGCCATGGTGTATATCACAACAGTAGAAACCCTGACTGAAATGATCAGCTTACACGATAAGGTGCAGAGAGTCCAAAAGTGGTGGTCTTCACACTGGAGAGCTTCTCATTCTGCGAGGCTGGGCCTCTCAGTGGTTCCACATTGGTGCTGAAGACCCGGGGGACTCCTGGAGAGCCAGCAGTCATCAGTCTACATTGGGATGCTGCAGAAGCCGGGTTCCAATATCAGTGAAGAAATGTAGCAGC
Source organism: Dicrostonyx torquatus (assembly GCA_028555095.1). Lineage (NCBI taxonomy): Eukaryota > Metazoa > Chordata > Mammalia > Rodentia > Cricetidae > Dicrostonyx > Dicrostonyx torquatus. Next base: position 782,507 of record JAQHUG010000126.1, read on the forward strand.
AGCAGCAGCAGAAGCAGGGTAGATGAACTTGCTGGAGAGACATAAAAAACAATGAAACAAAAATCAAGTCTTTTGCCTTGAATCTCCGTTTGTCCGGGTGTTCATATTCAGGGTTTGTCTTCCCATTTCAGATAGCATGTTCCAGAAAGTCCCTCATAGGTGTGCCCAACAGCTTACGTCTTAGTTAATCCTAGATCCAATCAAATTGACAACCAAACTTCATTGTCACAAGTAGGTATTTTCAATATATCTATCTTCCTTTCAGAGGAAGATACTAAGGGCCAGAGAAATAAGCTACTTACCTAAGGTCACGTGGCTGGTAAGTGAGGACCCGGAAGCTGCCTTAGGTGTGTTATCTTTTCGTGCTCACGTGTAGCCTCTCACCATGTTGCAGAGTGCTTAGCCACCCACTTGGTTTATGAACACCAATGTCTCAAGGACCTGGACTTCTAAATCCTCCTCATGGGTCCCATAGCACCCTGTCTTCTTCACTAAGAGACTGGTCACACAGATTTGCTATAGTTGATTTCTAGAGAGTGGGCTCTGTGAGGGTAAGACTTGGACCACTGACTTCCATGGTAACCTCAGAGCCTGACACGGAGCGAATGCACAGAGTGGATGGATTTAGAGGACCACCCCGGGCTTGGGTCTCATCCAGTTCTGTTTTGAGATACAGTCTTGTGCTTGAGTTGTGTCAGATGGACAGTGTGACAGGTCCTGACTGCTTCGTGTCTCCTGCCCTCTTATCCTGAGCCTAGAAGTGAAGAGAGGTTGTGACAACAGACACGGTAGAAGGTGTTGCAAGAATACTGCTTCTCCGATTTGCTCTAGACTTCTACAGGAAACGACATTCCCCCACCATCCATTCCCTGGGGACTCACAGCTCAGAGATGATCAGGAAGGATAGACTGAGTTTCACTGGAGTAAGCGTGTCCCCAGGAGGACAAGAACAGCTCCTTTACCCAGGAGTTCCGCCAGGCACAGTTGAAGTGGGTTGACCTCCGCAGCAACTGGGGCCAGCAGGAGTCTCTGAGTTTGGGCTTGGTGCTTCTCCTGGCCTCTGATCTTGAGAATCCTTTGTCCTGGCAGTCTTCTATTTCCCATTCAACACAGGCACTGGGTTCTCAGAGGTCTCTGTTTAGCTAAACCATGGGTTTTAAAACACAAGCAGGGGCCTTAAATCTCCTGCTGCCATTGTCAGTGTTTAGGGCCATGAGAGCAAACACTGGGAGCAAAAAACAAACTCCCAGCAATTCCCTAGTCTAAGAAAGATGAACTATCTAAAGTCAAGTTTAAACTGGGCTGCCAGGGTTGGTGAGGTGGCTTAGCTAAATTGCTGTTAAGCCTGAAAACTTGAGTTTGATCTCCAGAAACCACATGGTGGAAGGAGAGAACTGATTCTTGCAAATTATTCTCTCATCTCCAAATGTACGCTGAAGCAACACGCCCCCACCACATGAATAAATAATTAAAAAACAAGTCTCATGGGGAGTCAGGATGTATAGACACTTGGAGAAGTGGCTGGGGGGAGCCACTCCTGGGGACAGTTAGATACTCATGCAGCAAGAGGACCCGGATGGAGTCCTGAGTGAAGCTGAACTAATTACAATGGTTTTGAAGCTGTTTTGCAAATCCGGGTATGCCAGGAGTGGTTTGAATCTTCAAAGAAGAGGAGGCATTTGATATAGAACCAGACTGGTCCCACCGGCTCTCCCTGTGGCCACACTCCCGCCCTCCAGAAATCCCTGCTTCTTTTGGTTCTCATTGATCAATTAATCCACCAGGCAATTGCTCGTGTCTTTCTTTCATGCATCCCCTGTCCCCCTTCAAGGGGAATCTTACACTCTTACTGAAGAGGGATGGTGACAGACAGACAGATGTGCCCCCTCGGCAGGCAGTGAGCATGTTGTGAGGTATATCAGGACAGTATCATGAGGTACTGATGACAGACAATGTGAGGGGCCGGAGGAGGGAGCAGGTAGAGGCTGTAGTGATGGCCATGCAGAGGGTCTGTAGGGTGTGGCTCTGTGATTGGTGGAGGAAATGACCCCTGTGTGCCTGCTGCCAAGATCACATTCAGTCCACCCAGCTTCTGAGTGTGATTTTACTCCTACAGCTGTGGATGCAACCCCGCTACACTGGCCTTCCTGATGGGGATGCCTACTGACTAGAGATAGCAGTGACAGGAGGACGAGTGTCTGTCTGTCCCTCCTTCCTCTCCTCCATCCCTCCCACCCTCCTCCCTTTATTCTGCATATGCCAGATATCATCCCAATAGTTAACAAAAGACGTAACTTGGTCCTCATAGAGGTTACAGCCATTTCTGCCTCCAACTCTGGTCTTGGTTTCTCATTAGTGAAATGAATTTAAAGCTTCCAAACATGGTAGGGTTTCAATTGTAATCTTGACTGTGGAGGGAAAGCTGTGAACTCGCGCTGTTCTGGGGACACCACACACACACACACACACACACACACACACACACACACACGAACACACACACCACTCACAGGGAACATTAGCATCCTCAGTTGTTTGTGGTCAACCCACATGTCCCCAGGTCCCAGGTGGATTCTGTTGGGCAGATCTCCTGAGATGCTCCAGCTACACACACACACATACCAGCATCTTGATGTTCCACCCTGTGTACTGGCTGGTTTTGTGTGTCAACTTGGCACAAGCTGGAGTCATCAGAGAGGAAGGAGCCTTAGTTGAGGAAATGCCTCCATAAGATACAGCTGTAATGGCATTTTCTCAATGCCAGTGTGGGAAGGGCTCAGCCTATGGTGGGTGGTGCCATCTCTGGGCTGGTGGTCCTGGGTCCTATAAGAAAGCAAGCTGAGCCAGCCAGGGGAAGTAAACCAGGAAGCAGCATCCCTCCATGGCCTCTGCATCAGCCCCTGCCTCCAGGTTCCAGTCCTACTTGAGTTCCTGTCCTGACTTCCTCCAATGATGAACTATGATCTGGAAATGTAAGTCAAATAAACCCTTTCCTCCCAACTTGCTTTTCGGTCGTGGTATTTCACTGCAGCAATGGAAACCCTAACTAAGCCACCCTGCCTTAGGTTGCCCGTGGGTAACAGGAAGATTTGTGTCACGTGGGTGCAGAACTACTTCAGTAGAGGTTTTCTTTTGCTGGGACTAAACACTGAAACAATTATTGTTTAATTTCCAGGGAAAGGAGCACCGGAGGAGACACGGTGTGACCTTTCCTGTGTCTGTGTCTATAGATAGAGATATACAGACATTGGAATTTATTTCCCCAGGGAGACAAGTGGCACTGTGCTGCCAGCTGGGCTTGTGTTTGGAGCTGTGTTTGTGTACAGTGTTATGTGTAATTTATTTCCCCAGGGAAGATCAGCTAAGATGGCGCATCTGATTTTTAGGAAAGGCTTTTTAAAAATAAGCCAAACTACCCTCCGCCGTGGAAGAAAATTGTCTCCTGCAGCCAGCTGCCTTATTTGACTGATTATATGGAGCCTCACAGTGACACAACAGAGGACTGGGATTGTGCTCCCCACGCTCTGCTGTCCCTCCTATCTCAACTGTCTCCAGTCCTCCTTCTGTTGCTTTCCCGACTATGGGTTGGTGCATTGGGGCTGCTGCTGACTGAGACCGAGGACATCCATGGCGGGTGTGTGTGTGTGTTCTCTTTTTCTTCAGCTAGGAGGCTTGGGAAGGTCTTTCTTATCTCTGGTGGCTCTGCCTGGAACTGGCGTTGGCCCCCTGTTCTCTGAGGGAAGGAATGTTTAACCTCTTACTCCCGAGCCTATTTTTCTAAGCAAAATGTGGGAGGCTCTCTGGACTCCGCAGTAATACGCAAGAGCCATGTCTCTGGTCCTTGTCCAGACCAGGTGATTGGGAGCCTGGAAACTGAAAGCATCACTTGGCAAGTGCAATGCTTACTTTACTTAGACAAATGCAGTTGGTACCACTGTCCACCAGTTCCAGTTGCTATAACAACCATATATTTCCTTTGTGTCACTGCTTCTGATCCTCCTTTATTTGTAGACACACACATGCTTTGTCTGGGAGCAAATGGAGGCTTTTTTCCCTCCTCAAGTGCTTTCTCTTTGGTTTCTTCTACTTTATTCACTTTTTCTGCCTTCAGGATCTCCCCATATGTTTGGATCTAGAGTAGAGATACTCTGTCCCTTCATTGGAACTGTGAGCCTTGAGTTCTCAATGACACCCCCAGGTACTTCTGGCATGTGTGAACTTGTGTCTAAGTGGTGTGATTTCAGGATTTTCTAAGAAGCTACAAACCACAAACACCCACCCAACCCAGGTGTCATGGCACCCCAAACTTCCTCACAAGAGCCCATACGCCTTGAAGGCATTTATTACTTTTACATTAAAAAAAACAAAATTTATATATATTTATAATACTATATTTGGTGTATGTACAGATTGTGAAATGATTAAATTAAACTAATTAATCTACCTTCTAATAGACATAATATTTGAAGTCTGCTGTCTAAGCAATTCTCAACATACATTTTATACTGACTGTGGCCCTTATGCTGTGAAGACCTCCAGATCATAGCCCTCCTGTTTAATAGAAGCTCTATTCCTCTTTCCCACATCCCCTTACCAGGCCCCATTTATCACTATTCTATTGTCTGACTTTGTGAATTAAGTGGCCTATTTCTTTTAGTGTAATGTCCTTCAGTCTAATCAATGTTGTTGCAAATGATACGATCTCATTTCACTTTGTATGTGTGTGTGTGTGTGTGTGTGTGTATGTATACATAAATACACAGACACACACATTACATGGCCCACAGTAATATAAATATCACAACACTTAGGTTGATTGTTTCTTGGCTTTTGTGAATAGTGAACATGGGACTGTAGAGGTTCTTTGACATACTGATTTTATTTCTTTTAGATGTTCCTGTTAGAGATGATTGGCTCCTATGCTAGTTATATTTTGTAACTTTTAAAAAGAATAGCCACACTGTTTTACATATTGGTTATACTAATTAACATTTCCTTTTCATCTCAAGCCCTCATTGATGCCCATTATTAATATTAATTTTTAAATAATAGCTACTCTAAAAGGCATGAGATAGTATCTTATTGTAATTTAAATTTGCATTTCCTTGGCTGATGCAAGAAGACTTTGAATTTGAAGCCACGGAGGCTATACAATGAGACCCTGTCTTAAAAACCCAAACAAGAGGCTAGAGAAATAGCTCAGTTTGTAAAATGTTCTTGCAAACCTTAGCACCCTATAGCAAACCTTAGTTTAGTCCCTATAACCCACATTAAAGAAAGAAGAAAGAGAGAG